>BGPR01014551.1:0-38968 GCA_013235015.1 Araneus ventricosus
CAGGTAAATTCTTAAATAATTACGGACACAAAAAAGGGAAATTAAATAACATAAATTATCACTGGTAACGATTCCCTTTCGGATTGTGCAGTTAATGATTTCAAAACAGTATGAAACAAATTAAATGCAGACAACATCTATCTATCGAACATACAAAGGTTATGATCACAAAGGACATGCAAGTTTAAATAATAAGCATTAAAATCTTTTTAATAGATACCTAAAGTAATAGTTTAAAATAAATAAATATTTAAATACATGATAACGTGAAGGCGGATTCCAATCGAGTCCAGAAATTAGTTTCATACACTTGGACAAGATTATCGTAGGAATTGACTACACAAATAAAAATGATTTTTCATCTCTAAATTATGCATGCATATGACCTTTCATCACTTAAAACAAGCTAAGAAAGTTATTATCTATGACATCAGAAACATCATCTCATATACAACAGCTCACAAGCACGTACGTCCACAGAATAAAATATTTATAGAATGACCTACTTTACAATGCAAATCAAATAAATATATAATATGTAAAATATAATATATGACTACCACAAATTTGCCCAGATAACACTGCAACAAAGGGTAAGATCAAAAGCTTCAAATATTTTTCACGATACAATAATGTTCATAACCGATAAAATATAATTTGAATATCATACGACAGCAATATTGAAACTTATTTAAAACCAACACACACCATATATTTTTTTTCATTTTAAATAAAAAATTTTTAGAAATATGATTGTAAATTGTCTTTATCTGAGTTTGTGTGCCCTAGAGGAGGACTAACATAATTTTGAAGTTAATCAGTATCAATTATTGGTAAAAGAGCCAAAAAACAGAATCTGCCAGTGAAATACTAAAAAATATGAAAAGAAGAATGAGATCATAGTGAATTCACACGGCGAAATTCCATATTCAATGGCATGTGGTATAAAAGCATTCTAGCAGTTGACTGGTTTTATTGCCATCTCTTGCAATTAGGCTTAGTGATAAAGTCTTAAATTTACAACACAATTCCGTTCTTTGTGAGGCAAAAGAAAATATTTCAGATAATGCTGGTTTAATTACTTCATTTTAAAAATAAATACAGACCATTGCAGGGAATTATGTTACTTGGAACAGATCGAATATATAAGCACCATATTTTGTTGAAATGTCTAGCCAATTCAAAAACTGCATCTCGACTGGTTTTCAAATTTTGCAAACATCGATTTTAAATTAAAATAGTTCTTGCACTTATATATTGTATAGATAATATGAATCGCGAATCATTAGATATGTGAAAAAAATGCATTATATATTAAGAATTTCCGAGTCTAATTTTGACAAAACAATTTAATAATATTTTAAAATTACGTTAAGTCTCCTCTAGGCAATGAGTTAAATAAGTCAGTTAAGCTTTCTGAAAGGCATCGAATGTAGGAAGTCGGAAGAAACCGACATTGGTATCGAGAGTAGTTGGGGTCAGTGGACCAACAAGATGCAAGTCCAAAATGGGTCCATTATGGTAATTATTGTTGTTGGAAAAGTATTTATCATTGAAGCCATTGACAGAATCGTAGACATCCATCTTGCATTCATAGTTGTTACTCTCCATGAACTTCTGGATAAGGGCTTCCTGACTGAAAAACCCATTGTTGAAGCACGGTGACAGAGGCGTCATTTGCAGGAAGATGTCGTCAAAACTTTTTGTTTCTGTTGGGGACCCACCGTGGCTGGATGGAGGCGACAGTTCCCCGTCGGATCCGAGACTGGGCCTGGGTTCCTCCTGCCTGGGCAATGTTGTGGGTGCAGTGAGAGTCGTGAGGAGCGTCTTCTTGTTCTGCTCGCTGTTGTGGATGAAGTGGCATCTCGGACCGTAGGGACACAGGCCAGTGGTGTGGAAGGTACGGCAGAGTTCTGTTTTGTACTTGGGGTGTCGGATCATGCTACGCAGCTCCTTCTTCCCGTGGGCGAATTGGCACTTGTCACCATACTTGCAAGTCCCATTCTCTTCGAATGGCCTGCAGAGTTCTGTCTTGTAGCGGCTCGAGTTGGACTGTACGACTCGCCTGTCTGAGCCCGAATCACTGCAACTCCTCTCCAGCTTTCTAGAATCCGAGTTGGCGTTTGACTTGGCGGGGATATCGTGCTGCTGTTGACTGCAGACATTCTTCGACAGAGGCGGGCTGCAAGAGTTCCTTCGATGGTTGGCATTTTGTTGATTGTTGATATTGCTCACAGATGATTTCCCGCCCTGCAGGAAGCTTCCCTTGTGCGTTGGAGACTGCAAGGACAAAAAGAAGTTCCATCAGACAACATAATTCTGTGTAAATAGTAAAATAACGTCATATTTAAATTGTACAGATTATAAACGAGAACCTGAAGTTCGATGGCAAAGTACTGGTATTCTAAACGGGCTTGGAAGAAGTTTACGATTCACATTATGTTATCTACAAGGTCAAGGAAGTTAATATGTGAGGGGGAACACTTATCAGAGCAAATGTAAGTAATACCATCTGAACAATGAAAAACACCACCTAGAAAGTTAATGTTCCCAAATTATATTAAGCCAGAGTAAGTAGACTTTCCTTCTACATATCTGAAGGGGTTTGGAACTAGAAATGCAATATCCAGAGCAGATTACTCCTTCCAGGCTAAAATATTAGAAAACGACGGATGGAACGATACCGACATTGAATAAATTAAAAACAATTCGAAAACAAGCTTATCAATTATGGTCCTGCTAAAGTAATCTGATACAACTTCTCAGAACAATTTAATTTCTTATGATTAATTGAATCAGATCGAGATTTCATGATACTTTGCTAGACAATAGAATACTTGGCAGCCAAAATAGGGCCATCTATCTATACAGTAAAGAAGTGATTTAAAAAAAGTTATTTTCAATGTCTTCCAATTAATAAACTACCATGATATTATTGAATATATTTCATTAACTTATTTACCAAAGCAAGAAAAGTTGTAATGCCCTGCATTTTTTTCGTTAACGGTATTTCAACTATTTCTAGCGAACAACAAAATATTCATCCTATGAATCAAGAGTGCAATATTTGACCTCACTATTTTCCTTACATTATCATCGTAAATGAAATCCCTCATCAGTCATCAGATTTTCAACAAGGCGATGAATATAACCTTGAAGATAAGGGTTGAATATGATTACGTTGTGTTCACCAAGGACACGATTTTATTACTCGTGGCTGCGTTTAAAACGGAAAATGGGCTGTACGTCTTATCACCGTTAAAAACCAACCACCTATCAGCATCTTCCGATTAAATTTAAAAAACTGATTTTTATTTCTTTATTACTTTCAAGGTTATAAATAAGACACGAGTCAAGAACCTTTCTCTGTGATCCTGTTATTTAACGCGGCGAGAGCAAATCACGTGACTTCCAAACAAATTGAAGTTCAAGGCGATACTAGTGTCCTATTCAAATCGGTGAAATTCCAAACCAGGTCGGGCAAGCAGGGTCGGCGTGGGCAATTAAAACAAAAGAAAAAAAAAACCTAGGCCCATTAACTGCTTAAGATGACTATTTAAAGAAGTTACAATTTTTCTTCACAGTATTTCATTCCTGATCATTTATACATAAATATAACGAATACTTTTTCTTCCATAAATGCGCTTTAATTTACCGACCCTCTTCGAAAATATTTTAAGTCATACTAACTTTTTAAGATAAATTCAAATACAAATATTTTATGACTCTATTCTATGAACTTTCCATACTGTAGTAGAATCATTTTCATTCTTCTCAGCTGCAAGACTACTTTTCATCCATGCTCTCACAAAGATCGTGTTTAAGACTGGTTCGCGAAAACTGTGGTAAACCACAGGAACTGCAAAAATTTAATGAATATTTACAATATGAATGTATAAGTAATAAAGGACTCGATAAAAAATCTCCCTGCTGCAAATTATTACTTCTACAGTGAACATGCTTAACATAACTAAAACAACAGCAGAGAAGCACTGTACGTACTCCTTTATTAATGTGCACTAATGATATACAGATTGTCCAGTCCACACTTATCGTGGTCCAATAGCTAATTTCTAACCATTAGAGATAGATATATAGTTCCAATTAGAAAAATGCTTTAAATGAAGGGAAGGATTATATTTTATGTTTTTTAGGTCAATATATGTATTTCTGAAAAAGTTACGAATTCTAATTATTTATACGGTCTCCCGTTCATATCAATCCTATTTAGTAAAATATTCTTCACACACTAACTAACACTTTAAACAAAAAAAAAGTTCCACTCTTTTGAGACTAAAACTGACCGAGTTATGGAGCTTTGAATATCGCTGACTTAAACCACTTTACACCATTGCAATAGCCGTCTTGCAGACGATTCACCAATCAATGTGCGGCAGTTGTTCGACGAGGCCTCCGATTGGTTAAAAATCATGAAATTCAAAGCTCCATAAACTCGCTCAGTTTTAGTCGCAGAAGCGTGGGACTTTTTTTGTTTAAAATGTTACGAGAATCAGAAATATTTTACTAAATGTTATTGATAGGACCGGGGGACCGTATAAAAAGTTAGAATTCGTAACTTTTTCAGAAATATATTTAATGAGTCGAAAAAACATAAAATACAATTCTTCCCTTTATTTAAAGCATTTTTCCAATTTGAACTATATGTCTATCTCTAAAGGTTTAGAAATTAGCTATTGGGCCACGTTGTATATGTTCGTCGTTTGGACACTGGTTATTTTATAATTATGTCTAACCAATCGGAAGAATCTCCCGAAGAGCCAGCCACTTTTGATGGGGTCAATTTACGTGATGTCAGCCACATGACAAACTTAATCCGCACAGAATCTACTTCAACGCTGTTTTATGATTGCTGTGACGTCACGTCGTTCATCCTCCTGAAGATGTGTTAAAAAATTACATTGCCGCAGCCCATTTGAAGTATAACACATGAGCAAGAAATGACTGCTTTCAAGCAACAAGCATTTGAAATACAGACGTATCTCTTTAATAATATAAAAAAACCACCCAAGAATTTTTCTAAATGGTAAATAACACTGAATTTTTTTATGCATGAAAAAATTTTAAGGATATAGGCAACTCTCACACTACACAACGATACATGGCAAACGAGGAAAATTATTTCGCATTATTCTCGCTTTCGTAATGTGTAATTCCTTAATACATAGAAACTTAACACAACACTATAAATCTATTTCAAATTTTTTTAACACATCTTAAAATGTTTGCTTCTTTAAAGGCTTATTTTATTTCCTCATAATTTTTATCTGCTGAATTTTTAATATTCAATTTTTATCTAGTTTGAAAATATCAGAACTTTTCCTACAAATACTGAAATACAAACAAGCTACTACTACAACTAGCGCTATCGATAGCGCAGCTAATTTCGATAACTACATAAGGAAAAAATTACATTATACAGGAAAAGTTCCGTAATCAGATCGATCTTTTAACTTCTTTCAATCGATAGCAAAACATGAAAAACAATGCAAAGCACTTCTTAAAAACAACAGTACATGATTCACGTAGACATGGATGCCAACCTAGCTATTAAAACATTCTTTTTTTTTCTCTCTCTCTCTCTCTCTACTGGTAACTAATGTCTTCCTAGCTTACGTAAACAGACCAACAGGTGTTACGGAAATGTCAAGGTTACCCCATGAGCATAAATATTACAGTTCTGCTTTATCAGAAATCTGCGTTGAGTCACGCTAGGCAATTGCCGTGTTCTTTTTTCCATGGAAACGAAAGAACCATAATTAGCGATCAAGGCGATTGTTCAATCGAATAAACTGTGGTTAGGATGCATTTGAATGGAAAATTAAAACCGAATTGGTGATTTATCTTTGGAATCATAGAATTTTTTTTAATGTTTTCCTTCTACTCGCATATGAATTAGGACTAATTTTCTTTCCACTATGCTAAAGCTTTAGAATAAACGATTCTTGCTTATGCACAGGTATGAGGTATTCGCGTGTTTCTAATATAAATAATATTTTAAGAAACATAATTTAAATTTGGGAACGCATTCTCACTAAACCTTATTAACAGCTTCGGCGAAATTCAAAATTACAGGTCATAGATGACTGAAGTCTGAAATAACACTTCGATGAACAGGAAAAAAAAAAACAGAAGCATCAAAAAAACCCACATCAATAAATACACAAAGAAATTTACAAAACAAGAATATTATAATATAAACATTTCACAAAGAAAACCCCACTTCTATCATATCTAATAATTGAAATATCACTAGAATACTCTCGCGGGGATCATTTCAGTTCAAGGGATATAAAAATTAAATTAATAAATTAATTCACTTATTTCTAGATATTCGCAAATATTATAAATACTTCGTTGATTCTGACAACTTCAGAACAAAATTAGGCGAGGAAAAAATAAGAACGAAGAAAAATAATCAGTAAAAATTATGCGTTCTAATACGAATCTAGAGGAACGAACACACGTTCACAAACTTTCGGATCGTTTATATGATTTCAGAATGAGCAAAATCAGAAAATATTCGAATTAGAACAATCATAATTCACTTTACAGACAAACATTTTATAATATGATTATTACAGGCGCATAATTTCCTAAAACCAATACCATCAGTTCAATTTAAAATAATTAGTGACTTCAGGGAACTTTTTTTCAGAGACCCTACCGACCTTAAAACCATTTCACTTTCCAAAGGTGACTGCTTCTATCACGACCAAACCTGCTTTCCTACCATCATTTCCTATGTATAAGCTTGTGATGAATAGATACCACTTGACACTTGCCGAGCTTTAGGCAATCTTATCCAGAAAAAACCAGTTCTGCCCATGCACTTTTCATCTTCAACAGATAAATAAACTCTCTCCATGAACATCTTTAGATACACAATTTGCACGATGGCAGTAACTGAAGATACACGCAAACATACTGGCACGTTCTCTAGTTCCACAGAAACGACTCTCGGTTATTAAGTATTGAAGGAACATATTCAAAGAGGCACATATTTTTACCCGTTCATGATTGATGGCGGATAATTAAGCTTTAAAAGGAAAAGAACCAACAGAAAACCAGTTACAGCCGGCTAACTTTCTCTTCAGCCGTCCATCTTTGATGGCTGGTTAGACAACTTCAATTGCCGGTTTGAAGAAAGTGAAGTTAGGGTTTCTTTTCATCTTCGTTCGTTCTTTCATTTCAATTCATAGGCTTTTACGATTGACGAAACTAATTGGCACATGATAGTGGATACAAAATAAAAACCATCAAAGTGCTCTTGAGGAAACTTATTTCAAGTAGCAAATAAATACTTCAATTAGGTATTTTAATATCAGTTCTTCGAACCAAGTTTTTGTTTTAAAAAAAACACCTCAGATAAAATGCTAATTTCGAAAGTGCATACATTTTAAAACGTTATCGTTTGATCATACGTTTATTTAAAGAATTTATATTACTTCGACAGGCAACATGTCCGACGTACTACTTTAGATTCATATCTACACTGAAACCTGAATATTTCGTTTTTATTTGTTCCACTTGTATTCAATGTTTTTATTTTGACTACTGTAGTTATTTTTTTAAACATTCGGCTTGCTTCCCATTACTTTTATACTAATTGTTAAATATTTCACAGTAAACGGCACTAATTTTTAAGTACACAGACAGAAAAAATCTGCCTTGCCCAATCTTGTTCATTAATAATTAAAAAACTAACCATTCAAAAGAAAAAAAAATCCTTACTAAGTCTTTCGTCAATGGTGTCTGTCTTCCGAACGAATTTTTGAAAATTAATATTTATTCACTTATCGTTCACTTTTTTTTTATCCAATTCCAGTACCAAGGCAACATCAAAAGAGATCACGTGATTGAACTCCTATCTCTCCGCCTTTTACAAGAACGTTTGCACCATCTGGCCCATTTAAGATACATTCCATGTTAAATCATTACAATTTTATTCGCTGACTAGTTTTAACATGGTGGTGATCCATTAATAAACTAGACGAAGTAAATTAAAGGAATATATTTAAAAATGTCATATTACTATTTTTTTAACGCGAGTGAAAACGTCCATTGAATTAAAAAATGGATAGATAAAATCATGAAAAATTTAAAATTCCTACGACAAGAGTTGCAACGAGCGCTATATTGTCGAATTTCTCCACGATTACAAATATCTCTTAAAACAATTTACACATATTAGTGAATAATTTGTGTGACGACGATTACAAATATCTCTTGGAAACAATTTACACAGATTAGTGAATAATTTGTGTAACAGAAATACACACACAATGGTACAATATATGACTCCATTCTAAAAATTTGAACGGCCACAGAGCACAGAAATAGTGAGAATTTAAAGAGGTCAAACAGAAGACAGCTTAGGTAAGAATGAAAACGTTATCTGCATGTTGATCATGCCTCTTGAAACTTCCAGGTCGCTATGACTTAAACTCTTGGCAACAATTTCCGTTCCGAACAGCCGTTGCTAATGATGTTCCCAACAGCATGCTAATGATGCTTTGAAATTCTATCAAGTAAGCTGCTAAATCAGGAAAATTATTCCCTCGTACTGAAATTGCATATGAATTGATAGCAGAGTTATTGAATAGAATTTAACTAATTTATTGAGACCCGACTCTTGATGTAATTTTTGAAATTTTCCTCTTGTCTGGTTGCTGGGGAAGGGAACTTATTCTATAAAATTTCAAATAGAATGAAAATGCGAAAACGGGCTACAGTAATTTATCTGTGTGAAATCATAAGCAACCAAAATATGTTCAATTTATATTCATATTTTACATCAACATTTTAAATACGATATCGAGAAATACAAATAGAATATACATACATTTTGCATACATGGTCTCAAAGATGTGCAACAACAAATTATAAGTACTAAATCGGAGTAAAATTAGATATCATATATTTCTAAGATTATATACACGCAAATAAAAAGAAAGTCCTTGAGTGGAAATTAACCACATAATATCGTATGATTACAACTGAAATTTAGAACGGAAAAAAAAGCGTTCCACAAAAAAAAAAAGTTTCACTCATTTCTCATTAAATCGGTACGAAAAATTTACAATAGTACTATTTCAGGAGGTACAAAATATTTTAACAATACTAGTTTTGACATTTGTACACTTTCTTACATTCCATTCATAATTCTCGTCCCCTCTCCCCATTTTTCACATGTATAAAAGTTCAAAAGTTAACTTGATAAAGAAACAATTAAACAATATATTTATTTAAAATGCAAGCACACACGGCTTTATTATGCACGCATGAGCAATATATCATTAACTGTTTTACTTCCATTACGTTTATGTAACTAATAAAAATACAAAAAAAAATTAAATTTTATTCACTGGAAATATTTTATAGAACTTTTCATGCTCAATCACTATTATGTTTTATCGAAACAGATTCAACAATAAATAAAAATTGAAAAACCTTTTTGCGATAAATAATGACTAACATTTTCTCATTCTTAACTACCATTCTTTTAGCATGAAATAAAAAGAGGGGATTCAGTAACCTGATTCTAAAAAAATTGCAATAATTTAATTTTCATGTATTTGCAGTATTTTTCCTCAACAACAGTTTCATATTAAGAGACGCGTTAACGCGACGTTAAACAGATATATTACGCTCTTATAATTGTTTAAGTTACGATAAAAGACTATCCCGCCATTAAAAAATAATATAAATCCAAATTACACTAAATCTGCTAGACAAGTCAAAACAGAAATCTTAAACATTATACATACGAGACTTCTTATTTTTTATTTCCTTAAAAGCTAAATTTAACTTCTTTAAAAGCTTGAATTAATCGCATTTCGAATTTGCTTCATTTCACACTTATATCGAAAGAAAAGAAAAAAAGACTCCACCTTCTTCTACATATCATTATCCACTTGGATGCACTTCTGAATTTAGAATTGTCAAAGTGTAACGGGATGTATTAAAGCAGCAGCCGGCATATCACAGGCCAACTCCGTTTTATTTATTTACATGATGAAATCCAAATCCGGTCTGTGCAACTCAAAGGGAGGAGAAATAAAGAAAAAAGGAACCAAGCAAAAATCAAAAATAGCACACGAACAAGAATGGAGACCAAAATCAATGATCTGAATTGACGCCGGTTGACTTTGGCACGTTTTATAAGAAAAGAAAGAGAAGAAAAAAGAACCGTTATTGCCTGCTTCTTTGACGAGGTTGAGTGATCCGGCAAAGAGGTTGAGCAACCAAGTGCAAAAATAGGTGTCACTGATACCGAATTAAGTGTCTTTAAAGATAGCATTAAACCTGACCCAATATTTCGAAAGCTCTTTCTACACAATATTATCGGATATTAATCGTGTTCTTACAAGAAATGACGTAAAAAAAGTTTGTTTTAATTCGACAAAACGGATATTATTCCATTATTTTGTAACGTCCTTCAAGGTGAAGGGTTTGAATGGCTATTTTGATTTATTCTGTTTTCAAAGTTTGACCTAGCAAAAAAACAAGCTATATTTATTAATGAATACTAGTGAAAATTAAGAGAAATATTTGGCAAAATTACTGTAAAAATAGAGTAAACTGTCAAAAAATGATGAATTTCGCTAAGCGTGATTATAATAAAAGGGATTTGTTAACCCAAATTAGTAAAGTAAATTAATAAAAAACTTCCTGATTAGTAAAAAACGATGTTCTTAAAAGGAATACTTTTTGCACCAACGACGGAAAGTCATCACACGATTTTATGTGTTAAGATAAACTCAAAACACAAATACTGAGGCAAACTAAAGAAAATAATAACTTTTTAATAAGAGTGTAACGATTTTATGCCTTTTTAACCACTTAGCCATAGAGATGAGCAAAGTCCCAGTATTCCGCTGTAATTGATCGTTGTTCTGATTAATACGGAGACTAATAAAAGGCTAAAATATGTTCAATAAATTAAAACCATTACGTAAACTTACAAACAGCTTCTATATTAAATGGATACGATGTTAAGAAAATCTATACGTCACTTTTTTTTCTTATTATTATTATATTGATAAATCCCATTTAAAACAAGCAATATGCAGAACTCATTCAAATACTACAAAATCTGAAATATTGCATTGTGTCTGAAGAACTAACGATATTTCTATCTGTACATATAAAGTACTTCAAATTTGCGCCTTTAATTTAACAGCGTTCGCTATAGACATTCAATACCACTACTTTCTTCACATGTACAATTACTGCTACGTCAGAAACGACTGTTAACACTGGAATTCCTCCGTTACTTTAGAATGATTCGACAGAAAACATTCTATGTTTTAAAAAAGCTATCTGATATTTAATGAAATGAATGTAAATTTAAAACTTAAAAGAAAAGAATTTTACAAAAATATAATTCTATATCTACTCATCGAGACGACTTATTTTTTTTACAAGTATTAAATTGATATTTAAGAATGCGTAGGATCATACAAAAAATGAAGTATCTTTTAAGAAAATTCAAAAATAATATTTTCCCTTTTACGGATGGTGACCTAATAAGCACAAATGAACTAAAAATAAAATAATAGATCACATTTTTTACATGTAACTTGTAAAATTAATGGGCGGATGAACCCAATTTGGGTTAATTTTAAACTTGTAACTTTTCTAATTATAATGACAAAATGATGTTCAAAACAAATACATTATTCATAAATTAATTTACGTTAAAACTATAAATCAACCTCAGAATTGAAATCTTTGAAAATTCTATTATTCAGTTATTATTTTTTGAAATCTTCATTAAAATAAAGAAATATCTCGCATTTTTCTTTGCAATTATCTTTTTTTTTTTCTTCAGATTTCTTCTATTTTGAAGATATTTTATAACATATGTAAATAAAAAATTATTTATCCATTGATTTAAAAGTCAGACTTTCATCCACACTACGGTTTTTCTCACCAATAACCATTAGACTATAACACCTTATAATAGATGTTCACGATTTTTTTTCTACCCATCATTGTGAAATGATAATTCAAAGATCTTAACTTTTTTTTTCTCAAATAAACCCAAATAATTCAAGCGCAATTTGAGAGAAAACAGTAAACCAAAAAAGATTTTATAGCGTCTCTGTCAGATGAAGTTGCAACATCGAGCAGGAAAAATTAGTATGCGAGTAACATGCAGATGCGAAGACTTCATCGGATTTTTTAAAAGTAAGTTGTGTAATAAGCAAGACGTTGTTGGTAGATTGAAATTTATAATACTATAAACCAGCATTTTAACAAACCAAATTATTTCTTCCCTTTTTTTTATAAACTGCGAAATAAGAGCTTCTGTCCAAATTCATAAAAGCATTACACGAGACATGAAATTCCACTATAGTTAGTTGATAGTGAATAAGAACATATCGGAAATGAATGAGTGAGTGTTTAGTCAAAAACGTTTAGCATCGCAATCAATTGTTATAATATAATCTGACAAGATAAATGCCTCGCTATCCTGGAATAACTGTCAATGTACATATGTTATTATTCGCAAACATCGCCGTAATATCATCACTCGATCAACAGAAGAAGAAAAGGATTCAAAGCTTTTTTCTTCTCATATTAATTTATCCATTATTGGTATTAAACGTCATATTATTTATTACATATCCCATTCCGCCATTTACTTCTTAGTATAACAACTCGAAAACATAAAATATCTTGAATATTGTACTTATAACTAGCTAGGTTCATTAATGACAAAACAATAACAATCACGTGTGGTAGATACCTGTCCCAGGGGAGGAAAAATCAAAACACCGAAAATCTAGACTGCCAGACGGGGAGGAAGAAATGGTGCCTTTCTCCGAATTCCGTTCTGCAACAACCCATGTCAACAATATTCAATAGCATGCGCTCCAACTTGGAACCCCACACGACTGCCAGATTTGATTGTTGATGAGGAAACCAGCTTTGCCGGTCTTCTCCTATTTACCGTGCATCACGAAAGTGCACCTCAACTTCTGTCGGTTTCGCTTTTCTTTAACTTACTACGTCTCAGATAAAAAAGCCCTATATATTATCTTCGGTGTTTTGTGATTGGGCAGTTTTTTAAGTTTATCGTTTACGGAATTTTAAGACTGTCAAGTTTCACTTGATGGTATAATCTGTAAGAAGACCATACTGATTTTAACTGAAATTAATTTATTTATTTGATATAGTAATTATCACACGTACCCAGTGCTAATGCGAGGGGGGGGGGAAAGTGGGGGGTGATTTTGTTAACAGACATTCTCGAACCGATTATTTTGTACCAAAGTGGAACATCTGAATTTAAAAAAATATCTGTCGAATCGCGAAGTGAACGATCAAATTTAGACAGAATTCCCCAGATACATTACAGAATTACAGTATGTTTAATTTCTCTCGCAAAAACACATACTGGAGTTTCAAATTTAAAACGAGTAACTCTGTGGTGTGATCCTCTACTTTCAGTTAACATAGACAGTATTTAGAGAATGAAGTATGGTTTCATGGCGTTCTTTAGTCTAAAACTAAGGCCTTTAAAAATCAATATGATTTATTGGCTCATAAATTTCACTAATTCGATGTGTTTTTCCCCCTTGCGAAAAAAAACTGTGAAAAAAAAAACTTGAGCTTCCAACTACATCCTGATAATAATTTGGTCATCCGTCATGCAGCATCTGTGAATTGGAATTCTACGACTAGCAACAGTAATGAAAAATGAATTGAAATCTTTAAGCAGAGATATAAGTTTTTTTTCTATACATTTCTGATGTATTTGTAACTTAGAAATGGGCATGAATTTGAAAAATAAACGCAAGATCGCTAAAATTAAAATAACGAAAATTTCTCCAAGTAAGTCGAGCCCATTAGATATAACCGCCAAATCGGAAATCTGTCTTGTTTAGGAAACAACGGAAACAGAGATAAATTTTAGCCGAATTTAGTCATGTTCCAAGGACTCGGGTCTTTGTTAAAAATCTAAAAATCCCGAATTCCAGTCAAGAATTGAAATACAAGAAATGGTTCTAGGAGATAAATTTTAATGTCCTGAATACGGGAACAACTTTGCCACCGGCTTTTCAAGTTTCACTTCATTCCGGAATTAGGAAAATAAAATAAATTCTTAAGAAGTCTTATTTTTCCACTACTGACATAGTTCTAACAGATTTTTATCATCCAAACAACCATACAATTAGAAGAGACATCGTATCTCGCAAGAGAGCTACCGCATCTCTTCAGTTCATTCTACCGGATGCATTTGTTTGTAACAGCTGAGCTAGTTTAGTAAAAAGGTCTGCTGAACAGATATTAATTTCGAATATTTGAGCCATTTTTTTATCTGTTACGAACTTTTAAAACTCAACAATTAATATTTAGTAGTGCTTGACGAGTCTCTTGTATAAAAAAAATCCGAAGAGATATAAAAAGTACTACAGTTAAAAACGTATTTTGCAAGCTGCCATATTTTTGGATCGCAACTTTAAAAAAATACATTCCAATCTCGGTTCTTTTATTATGAAATTAAGATGAAGATTTTGTTGTTATAATGCATAGATGTATATTTAGAGCACCACATTAAAACTATAATACTTCGTCAAGTCAACCGTTTCCCGGCTTGTTCGAAGATCTAAGCTAAAAGCGTTACTTTTTTTTCAGTATATTAATTATGTATTTATAAATCTCAACTACAGATTGAATTTAAGAACACTTCTTTTTTCACGAAGTCTTCCTTACACACCCGCTAGTTTTCAATTCCTACTGTGAATCGAAAACAACCCGATCAGCAATCGAAAACAACCGGTGAATCGGTTTAGGAAGAATTTAAGAGAAAAAAAAACCATGAAAAGTCTACTAGAAATGTTTTGATATTCTCGTTAAAATATCAATGCCTACAACAACTTGCAATACCAAATCAGGACAAAATATTTTCTCTACTTCATAACCCATTAAAATAGTCAATTTCCAACATTAGTCACTGAACATAATACACTCACAATGAGGTTAAAGAAGCACTAATTCGAATTAAAAACTATTTAGGAATTCCGACTTAATTTTTAAAAGCTGATCGTGAATACACTAAAAATTGCCAATATCGCGTCATTTTGCTCCAACTGGGATATCAAAACATACCAAAATTTCTACATTAAAGAATAAAATATACGTAAATTTGATAAATATTTTTACCGAAACATACCAAAATTTCTACATTAAAGAATAAAATATACCTAAAATTGATAAATATATTTTCAGATTAAAATTAGTCGATTCCAACTTAACCTAAAAAATATATATTTCACTTTCTACAAGTTAAAAAAATTATATCTTACCTGTGATCGGTCGATACACATAAGTGTCATGATGATCTATCCGAATTAGGATTATCACTGTTTTTTCAGAGCGCTTTAAAGTAAAAATAACACCCACTTGTTGATCAACAACCGGTAGGATGTAGCCGCTCTTGATTTAAACCTGGAGAGAATAAGCATTTAACAGTAATGTGGAACTCGGTGAGGTGTTCTTCGTTCGAAACGGCCTGAAACACCGCTGCTACAAGTAATACACGGAGAGCATAGTTAGTTTCTTTTTCGCACAGCACCACCGCTCAGCGCACAATCAACGCAGAGTGCGAACCGTTAGCCCACTGGATCCAACTTTTCAAGCTTCTGTAGAACGCGTTATCGAGTGTGACGTCAGAGCGGAGGGGCGGAGCTTCACCAGCTGAGCAATCAACGAGCAGCGCAGTTACTGTTCGGAGATGGAGACTGTTTTCTTGCTGTAGCGGAGAGGAAAAGTTTCTTGTGATGGTTCTAGTTGTTGTTCGGGTTGGGGTGTATTTGTGTTGTAGATGGGATTCTTTTTTTTTTGTTCTTGTGGGATGCCCGTGTGTGTGTGGATCTTGAAAAATTTCTTTCTTTGTTGTTTTTCAGCACTACGCTGTTTATTCAATGATCTGTACAGTTGTAGGTTTTATTTCTCATTGATTTTTTTATTTAATATTATTTGTTCGAAGTTGATAAATGGTCTCAAACGAAACAGAATCCCATTCATCGGCTGCAGCGGTGAACGCGATGAAATTCACGTACTCACCGTCTGGAAAATAAGTAATAAAAATAAAATGAGATAGATAAAATTGTTTTGGTTTATATCGAGTGATTAAAGTTTTAATCTGTAATGCTTTTATTTTATTATTTTTCTGCGAAGTTGGTTTTACCGTGATAAGTCAGAGAAACGCATAAATTGTAAAGAGTCCGTTCTATCCAAACTATTGAAATTATAAATGTAGGTTTTTTTCCCCGCATATTTTTATTGAGTCATCCTAAACTGGCATATTATGCTTAAAAAAACTGTTTGTACTTATCCAAAAACTTTATTACAAGAGTTTTATTCATTGAAACTATGGGTATATTTTAATTTATTATTTTTCTACGTCTTGTTTAACTTTCTAAATTAGTTATACAGTCTTCAAGTTAGTAAACACTTTATTTCTTACCGTCGATAATACATTTTTTTTTTCAATTAGAATCAATGATTGAAGTTCTTTATATCCTCCTACTCGCTTGCTTCTAGAGTATTCTAGGTATTTATATTAATACTCACTTGATTGAAACGTAGGTTTTTTTATATTACTTTTATAATTTCATTCCAAAAATCGAGTATATTGCAATTTCTTCCTATATATCGAGTATATTACAATTCCTTTGACAAATATATATTTATTATAGATTCTATTTGTTAATCACATGTAAGATCGAAAATTGTTCTTTTTTTACCTCGACAGCGATTAATAGTAAAGCTGAATTCGTTTTTGCTGAAAATCTGAAAGATTTTTTAGCCTAAATAAAGTCTCAAACTTTTGACATAATTATTACTTGACAGAAAACATATTGAAGTAAAACCAGTTAGCTCCTTTTATTATCATCTGTTTGAACGTTTTGGCAGAAATAAAATATTCAAAAAATTTTCTTGTGACAACCGTTATCTTGAAATCTGTCTTGATATACATGATCTGAAATATTGAGCAAAATTAACTCCCTTTCCACTCAAGCGTATAAGGTTTACATGGTCGCATGCTGAATTTAAATGGATAAAATCCGGTTTCAACCCAAAACTTGAATTGTTTATATCTTGGTCTTGGATCTTGCAAGGTTATATAAGAAGATTTTGATCGTGTCGTATAACATGCGGACTGCATTGCATTCCACGATCTTCTCTCTCCTTGTTTTTCAATTTTAATGTTCTTGTAAGACTGGATATTTTCTTCAGAACATGTTTTGATCCAAGGTTCCAAACCATCATTTGATAAGTCCAGCATTCGCCAAATTTATCTTTCTAATATCCTGTAGGTGCCTTGAATCGGGGGTGTACTGGAGCCGGAACGCCGTTCTGGCACTGATTTTTTTTCGAGAAGAAAAAAGTTGTAAAAAAAACCTCCTTAAAACAGCGAGATTTTTCTGGTCCAGGTTGGAGATTTTTCTGGTCCAGGTTGGAGCTTTTCGGCACTGCTTATTTTGCGAAAACACCACCACTGCCTTAAATGCTGCTATACTTAGAGTTGCCATACGTCTCGTATATACCGGACTGTCACCGTATTCCATTGCTCAGTTCCGTATTACTATTTGTCCCGTTTTCTCCCTAAACTCTGCGTCATTATAATTTTAAAATGACTTACGACCAATTTTATTTTTTTTAAGAAGAAAGAGTGATATAATTCAGAAAGTAAAATTAACTTAAAAATATGACCGGGTTAAAAAGGATTAGCCTCGCATCTTTTTTATTATCCTACGTGTTCATTTTATTAGATTGCTTAAAATCTTTATTGATTTTTTTTTATCACAGTAAATTAAACCACTATCCACTTTTTTCATGTTTTATTTATTTAACACTTAAACGTCCCGTTTCATTGCTTGGCAGTTATGGCAACCCTGGCCATACCTGGTCTGAAAGCCAAGAAATTGAAGATTTTAAGTGAACTGACTAAAATGCAGTAATTTAAAGGAATGATGGTGGAATTTTTTTGGGAAATTTGGCTATAATCAATACAGTAATCGTTGATCGCCTAATTTGTGATGATCCTGTCTGAATCGATATAGTGGAATTCTATTGAAATTCATTGCTAAGTTGTTTGAAAATGGGCATTTTCAATGAAAAATAATGAACTATTTTAAATAATTGATAATACTGTTATGGCAGTCATCTACAAGAAGTGCTCCGGCGGAAAGTCTGTCTATTGGCGGGTGTTATAGCAACACGAAACGTCCCAATATTTCAGGCAGGGATGGCATGATGGGCTTATCTTATCGCTAAATACTTCGTTGCTGCTAAATGAAGCATCGGGGCTTCGTCTAAGAAAAATGGGTCAAAGATATATCGTCTTCAGGTAGGAGCAATAAAGTTTGCTTACCTTTGTCGGACAGAAAACTAGATAAAGAAAGAGATTGTGATCTACATGGTTGAAAGGAACAGAGTTTAAATTTCATAATTTTATCTGCGTCATGGCACAGTCTGGTTAATGAGATAGAAGGCAGGATGTATTTAAGAAAAAAGGCAAGAAAAATGCAAAGTCCGGAATAATTTTCTTAAATTTCGAGTGCGGAAAAAATTCCAGAACTTCTAGATTACCACTCCTCTAAGATATACCATGGGGAAACAAACCTTTATGAAAAAAAAAATATGATTGTCCTCAAAGCTAAAGTCAGCATCTGCAATCGTAGACAAATATACTTTATGTGAAGGTTATTCTGTTAGCCAGAGAGTGTGTGTATGTTTTTTCGAAGACTGGGACATACAACCAGACTAAAATATGCGATTTTTCGAAAAGTGGGACATATAACACGACTAGAGTATTTATAGAGTTTTTTTTTAATAATAGAACAAATAACGCGACTAGAAGTGTGAACGTTTTTTTCCAAGAATAGAACATATAACAGGACTTGTCAATATTAACTCTTTAATCCCGAGGCTACTTTTTCTTCTAGTCACTTTAAAACCAGGCCTTTTTGGGAGGATACCACATGAATTCGACTCTCCCAACCTGGGTGGTCATTTACCCCACCCCCTTCTACAACCGTCCCTTAAGGCTCACGGAAATGGGCTCTGGTTGACGAGGATAATTGGACCCCCTACCGCGCTTATCTCCGAAGCGACCTCAGAACCTCACCTCCCCTCAAAAGACGCCAACCGCCTCAGACCGGCCTTCGTCGCTGTTAAGGGGAAATTTTTAGACCGCCTCGCTCGGTGTCAGAGGGTTAAAAAAACATACATATTCATTACTCTGTATTGGTACCAATGTGTACATGTATTACGCTACCATGACAGACGTTGAATCATAAAGGTAGAGTCAATCGAAGTAGAGTAGATCGAAGTTTTAGAAATTGCCACATAATGAACTTTTCAGCATTCGTTATACATGCCACAAGTATAATATTTTAGAAAACTTTCTCTCAGTGCTTTCTGTTGTGGGCGCAACATTAAAAAAATCTCGGTAATCCGAATTGTTGGTATATATTCGGATATTAATTTCCGGTAAGTCCGCGATCTCTTCTTGACGTAGCATTCACGTTGCAAATATGCAGATAACTACTTTTTGCGTAATTCTAAACTACGATAAACTTCTTTACACTACAGCGAGCAGCAACTTGTTTCCCAATGTTTCCCAGAAGTCACCTTTGCATTACGACATTTAACAAGTTCACATAAATGCGACCTATTAGTATGATGCACTGCAACACTTTTGTGTTGTTTATTTTTATGCCGATTAACATGATACATTTATGTTGTTTTGCTGCACCAGTGTTCCTTATCATTTAATCCTCCATGTAACTTTTGGAAATCCAAATTTAATTAGCATACGTAATGTATTATATAATATGTTTAGAATTTAAACTCCCGGCATGTATCTTAATGTAGCATGATTAAACTGCATTTTTACCATATTATGCAATATTTTTGTTTATTGCAAACATAACTGCTCTTAAATTGTGCTGTGACGTCTTTTTTCCTCTTTCTTTTTTCCTCTGTAAGTGTCCTAGTAAAAACTATTTTATTAACCGTCCCCGTCCAAACCAGGACTGTGCCGGATGACCGAATAGACGGGTAACAGAAATCTCTTCATACACGTGTACAGTCACGTGATTTCACTGCTGGCTTGAAATAAAAATGAAATCCTTTCAAGGTGAATAATACATACATGTTGTATTTAATTTTACAAAGCAATCAACATAAACTTCAATAGAAGAGTAGTAATGTATAGAATTATACTATATTACTATAAACCTACGTTACTTTTAGAGACTTTATAGACGATGACGGATAACAGAAATTAAACGAGTGACGTTTAATCGAAGTTTTACTGCATTTGGTTTCCAGAATTAAATTGACCCGGACGACTGAGTCACATCATGCGGACAACTCCATTGCTGCCAATTCAACTAATCTACTTTAGTTGAAATATTTTATACTGGAATTCGGATTAGCAACCTTCTCGTAAACGTTATTCGTACACATTACCTTACTTCACAGAAAATAACACTTCATCTGTAAACAATTTTTGCTCGAAATGGTTATTAGTGCAATAATAGCTATTTTTCAGAGCTTATGTTATTTCTTTCCTTGTGTAACAATTTATACATTTTTATACATAAAGTACTTACGAGTATTTAAATATAGCTTATATTATCGTTTTTAAGTGTTAATGTCAATAATACCTCTTTTTGATCTATTAAATATTAAAATAATTTTTATTTCGTTCAGATGACCGTGAATGGTATCTCAACGGGCAAACGAAAATCCTAAAAAATTAAGTCTTGCATCAATATTCGGTTACTTATTACTTTCAGCAAATTACAGTGTTTTTGCCGGATGTCACTGCTTTTTTCATATAATAGATTCAATCTAAAATAGCTCGACGTCATACTTCAAATGATTCGATTCTTAACAAGGTTTCACAATGTATAAACTCTTAACTCTTCCGCAAACATTTAAAAAATTCCTTGAGGAAAAACTCGTTTCAGTAACTCAACTAATTTTGAAGTCCCTTGTTGAAAAGAAACGAAAAACATCTGCCCGAGAAATCCAGAACCCACAGATGAAAGATCTGAACTTGAAAAGCAGATAAAATAAAAAGAGATCTGTTTATTTCAACTGAATGAATCAATTGTGTAGACTACCATTATTTCCGCGAAGCATTATCATTCAATGTCAGTGCAAAGGAGAGCGATTAATTAGTCTGATGATATAAAAAAGGAGATTAAATAAATTATCGCTCTGATGAGTTCACTGACGCTCTTCACAATGAGGATAAGGCGATAAAGCTTGGAGATGATAAAATTATGAGTTTTTCCCGTTTCGGTGAAAAAAAGCAATGCATGGAGAAAAAATATAAAAAATGGGCTTTTTTTTCTTGTTTTACTTATCTGATTATGACGAGTTAACGAGGGATTTTAAAATGTCTACTAACCGTAAATTCTATTGTTTACTAACAACTGATTTTCCGCGAACTTTGGAAAGCACCGTTTTATGTATTGTAGTTCTTTTTCTTTCCTTCTTTTTAGGTTACTATGCAATATTCTAGCAATAATAACAGTTGACGCAAATAGTTGAGCTCTAAATGCTCAGAATTTAAATTAAAGAATTTTGAGAATTTTCTAAGAAGCAAATATAAGTGCATTGCCTACATAAATAAAACGGGAAACTGGAGTTCTTCTAGTTGAATAATGCGTAAAAAAATTCTACTATAATACAATAAATATTAAATCGAAACTAAAAACCAAATTAGATTTCATACATTTTTGTCCACTATTTTCTTATGTTTTTTTTTCACAGAAATAATTCCGGTTTTCCAATAATTTTATGGTATGAGAATTAAAAATTTAATTACCTTACGGATATAAAAAGTTAATTAGTTGAAAATAGAGTCCTTCAAGGAAAACTATTTCAAATAAATTCTTGAAATAATAAATAAATACAAATAACTTTTATTTAAAATTTTCATCCCTTCATTTATCAATATGGTGGGGGGGGGGAGGGGGGAAATAGTATTCGAGAACATTTAGTTCATCTGAGCTTCATTAGCTTGTTTCTTCTACTCTGCTAACCTAATACAAACACCCATCGAAAGGTGCACTGCCGCCATCTATAGAGTAATATGAGAACTACGCAATCTTGTTTCGGAAAAAATGCAAGTTGTGCCAATAACATATATATTTTTTTATCTTTTAAGACATATGAAAAAAATTACCACATATTTGTCCAAAAATTTATCTAGATGTACACACAAATTATAAAATTTAAAAAAAAGAAAGGTAAGACTAATTAAAGAAAAGATTCTAAATAAGAAGATGAAGTAAGAAGAGAGAATCTCGAATACTTTAGACCAGAGTAGTATCTTCATTTTTTTTCCAATTCGAAAAATCATTTAGAAGACCCCAATGATAAAAATAAACAAGAACGTGAAACATTAATTAATGAAAATTAAAAGGCAATTCAATATAAATTAGCTATTCAGCAAATCTTAATGAATTCAGTTACAGTTGATTGCTTTTCATGATTTAATTAATTCAACTTCTGCTGATGAATATTGAACCAAAAGAAAAGTTCACTTGGGGTGGAGACACTCACTTTAGGACAACCTGTGACCCTCGCGAGTCTGCTTTAGTTAGTTGTGCTGCGAAATATGAAAACTTTGTTTATAACAGGATTTATTAAACTGTGCATCGAGACTCGAACTGGAGTTGCTCAGAAGAACACTGAAGTCCTCCCAGGATCTTCTTGCTTCTGGTTCCTACACTGATAATTTTGGTAACATATAGGAAAGAGATATCACAGCGGCAGATGGCAGAAACATAAATTTGAATAATGCAAAAGTGAAAAATATGAAATAGCATAAAAGTGACAAAGCTTAAAAACAGAAAAAATTGAAATTACCAGCAGCAAATTCCACGCCATAATGTGTCAGCAGAAATTTTAGTGCTTCCGTCATTCCGATAAGAAATTGATTACCATCACCAGGGGTGGCGCCAGAGGGGGAACCGGGGGGCCCTGCCCACCCGTCGGGGATGATGTGTCCCCTATCAGGGAAAATCTTGTATCCCGTCGGAGAAAAATTTTGTATGGGGTATTCAAATGTAGTTCATAAATAATAATCTAGCAAAAATTTGAGACCAATTTCATTGCACTCATCGCCCCATACAGCAGGTCGTGCCCCCTTGTCAGGGAGACCGTGCCCCCCGCGGGCGGACAAATCCCCCCCCCCCCCGTCGGGCAAACTCTAGCGCCATTCCTGACCATCACTCCAGTGATGTAACTGCAACTTTGCCGCCCTTTCTTTACAAGTTACATAGGGCACATGAACCTCAAATTTTAAAAAATCATTAATTAAAGGGAAAAAAATCATTAGTCACACAATTCGTCGTTTCACTCCCTCGGTCTCTGCTGGTGGCTTGTGAATTCGCGTCTCGACCATCAGTCTTTCTTTCACATGTCGACAATTTACCGACAAAAAGGGAAAAAATGCGAAAAAAATTGCATGAATTATTTTTTTAAGTACACAATGACTCAGCTAATGCCGCTGCTCTTCTTAGTTATAAAATTATTTTCCTGCATGTCTGATTTTGCCTCCCCTATCGAAGTGCCGTCGGGGGTGGACCACTCCTTCCGCCCCCCCTCCCTTTAGCTAGGCCACTGAGTCAGTCACACGCATGGCGTAATTTTAAAAATCTGCCATAAAGTGCAATCCATAACAGAGTGATTTTCATCGAACCGAAATTTGTCACTGCAAATTATCATCTAAGAATCAGCATAAAAAATAATAAATAATAATAATAATAATTATCATCTATGAATAAAAATAATAAAGAATAATAATTAATAATAATAATCTTTTTTCAATTCTGTATTTTCCTGTCTGAAAAACGACATGTAAATATACCTAAACACATTTGGTTCAGGAAGACTCTCCAGTGGTGACAATTTTCATGTTACCCTTTCATTTTCTTGCATATGAAGTGGACAAGAATGGCGTCAAATGTTTCACTAATGATTCCAAAATAATAGCATTAATTCCAAAAATGGCGTCACACGTTTCAAGAATGATAATGAACACTTTCTCATACACAGTGGCGGCTCGTCCATTAGGGCTGCAGAATTGCAGCACCCCTGAAATTATTTTTTAAATTTGTAGTTTTCGTTTTGAATCTTATTTGCTTACTTTTTAACTCTTAGAGTTCAATGACTTACGAAAATGCAAAAAAGTAATAACAAATTTTAAAAAAGGCATAAAATGAATCCAAACGGAGAGAGACGCAGGTCTAAGCTGCAAAATAATCTGCCCCCTCTCCCCCGAAATCGTTTTCTGAGTAGAAAATCCGGAGTGAAAAAGCAACTCTTTCTTCCTTTAACTCAGACGGGCTATGGGCTGAAAGTAAACACAGCTCTGGCTGGCACGGAGCCAACTGAACGAAAGAAAGATGTTCTTTTTTTCCTCACTCTCACACAAGTTGCAATCTCATTGGCTGTTTATGAGTTTCAGTTTGTGTTACGACGACAGATTCAAGCAAATAATACAATTCTAAAACTTTCAAATTTTTAGAGTATTTCATTAAAAAATTCATTTAATATGTTTTAGCTTAAAAATAAATTTTCTGTATATGAGTTATTTGATATTCATTTTTGAAAGAGCGTTATCGAGTGAACTTGGCAAGGAGGGAAGTGTATATGTGGAGTTCCAATTATTACTATTATTATTATTTTCGTCAGAGGAATCGTCACATCAACATTCACTTTAATTTCTGTTAGTAAAACTAATAGAAAATATCATATGCTGGTCATTTACTGTGTTTGAAAAGCAGGAAATTTCACATCTGGATTTGGAATTAAAAAAATTGGCCAACTTGGAGATAAAGTAGCTTTTAAAATTGTATTCTCTCGATAAACATTTTTTGCAGTCCTCCTCATTTCTGAGCCCACGAGCTGCCACTACTCATACATCAATGCTTCCTGTGAAAGGAATTTTCGAAATTATACAAAGAGAAAGCATTGCCATCGTCAAAAAGACAGACCTCGAGATTTTGATGTATGCCCACGGTTTAAACCACCCTGTGTTTGGGGGGCGGGGGAACACAATAACTCAAAAGTGGAGAGAGTTGGAGCGGTAAAATTTGCTATGCAACCTTTACACAAAAAATGTTGCTCTCTCTTAAATCTTAGAAGGAATCCCTCAAAGGGAAGCTTGTCTGAACTGTTCGTCTCTGCGTATCTGAACACGATAACTCAAAAATCCAACAGTCTAGAAAGCTTTATTTTAGTTTATTTATATTAACATCCCGTTTGGAAGCAACCCGAAGGGTGTTTTGGGACAGACCTCGTAATTTTGAACCCTGGTCAGATGACGAGGACGACGCCTGAGCTGGCACCCCCATCTCCAAGCTTACATGCCGCACGAGCGAGAGGACGTTTGTCCACTATGTATGATTTAGTGTGCAACAGGCCCCAAAACGGCGGGTCTTCACTGGAATCGGGTTGCGAGCCTGGAATCCTCTGGTACCGAAGTTGAGACCTTACCTCTAGACCACCTCGGCCCTCGGGCTAGAAGGATTAAATCTGGTATATTGTTTTGACCCTGGAATTGCAGATCTGCATTAAATTTTGCGCCGAAGCCGCCAATTATTATAATGTCTGTTCGGTTGTCTGGCCATGTGTACGTGAACAAGGTATCTCGAAAACGCTACAAGCTAGATAAACGAAATTTAAACTCAATCGGCAGCTGGAAAAAGGGCACTGTTCCAAATTCATACAAGATTATCGTCACTATATGGAGAAGCTAAGCTCAAAATATGCCATATTGTGGAAAAATACGAGAAAGTCGAATGGAGAACAGTTCCGCTGGTTCTGCTAACTCTAGTATTTTCTGTAACTCTATAATTCTGCTGCTGTCGTTACTAACTTCCTTCCTGTAAAATGTAAATTAAAATTATTATCAATAATAATAATCCACCGGGAGATAAGGATTACGGTTATGCAAAATTCTCTCGGCGTAAAGATGAATTAGAGAAAGGAGAGGGAAAAAATAAAATAAAGCAACAATAATTAGCACATAAAGTAAACTGAAACAGTCTGCAATGATTGTCTTAAATGCTGGTGGAAGCGAGAAAAGTCCTTCCTAATCCATGATGACAACATGCCTTCGTTCATGAGGGATCTTCACAATATTCATGAGTCGTGCCAGAGATCTTTTGTTTTCAACAGTATTTACACTCCACGTGGAAAAATTTTGAGCACCGGACTTCCTGAAATGAAAGGGTTTTGTCACTGTGGCGTCTGGCGCAGTGGTTTGACTTTATCAACGCAATTCCAACGATCGTGTGAACATAAACCGAACCCGTGATGATAGGTCACGAAGGGCCCATGTCCTGTGATGAATTGATTTAATTTTTAATTGAATGAGGCTCGATTAATGTTCACTTGAGGTACGAAAAGGAAGGTTCGAAGTCCCGTTTCCGAAAGGTTCCATCTATCCTGCCAGATTTCTAGGAAACACTTTTTGAGAGATTTTTTTAAGGCAAGATTTAGGGAGATCGATCTTGATGTTGAGAGTACTGCCATGTGTAACCTGTCTGGCTGGAAGATCGGCAACCTTGTTCCCTAAACCAATTATGAACAAAAGGGAGTCTCCACTCGCTCCGATGCGGTACTAGACCAACAAGGCCAGATTTCTCATAGGGCCAAACTAGGAAATAGCTTAGGACTCAGTAAGTAAGTAAGAGCAGCATATACAGAAAGAATAACAACCGAATAAATAAATAAAACTGAAAATTTCAAATAATTTTCAGTACTATTTTGTAAAGGCCATATAAAGTACTGCCTTTTAAATTTACATCCAGGTGCATTCAATAATTTGAGCAGTCCATTTACCCTGCCCATCGCTAAAGCTTGGGTTGTCTTGCTCAATTACAGGCAAAAAGTATTTCATGTTTCTCTCACACGCACTTAGCGTAAACCATGCGTTAAAAATTTTTTTGAAGGTGGGATGGGGCGCAGAATTATGTACTTTGCCCTAGGGTGTTAAATGTTTAAATCCGCCCCTGTAGACCAAAAATGTTTCAGTTCTCTATTTGTAGCCCACGCCACCGATCCTCTACTACAGCGTTTCCCAACTTTCATTTAGGGATGGCATTATTGCGAAAATAACCGACTTTCGATTATTCAGGGTTTTTCACCTCAAGGTTTAACCTAGCGGTTATAACCGTTCAAAATAACCGGTTTTGGTTTTTTTTATTAAAAAACAAACACCGTTTGTAGACAAAATTTTTTTGTATTAATACTGTTTTACAGGAAATCAATCTATTGGCCAATATTTATCTGTTCATAAAGACTATTTCATCCAACCAACAGACGCCACGAGGAAGGGTTGTCGTTGATTGGCCTTAGATGATGAAATTCAAAAGCTTCATAATTTAGCAAATTTAGTCTATTCTTGAACATAAAATCGAGCCTATTCGATCCGGTTTTTTGCCAGGTTGCTGGAATTTAAAAACTGTTATAACTGCGACAAAAAAATAACTGAAAAACCGATTAACTGAAACAAAAAAAAAAAAAAACGGCTGGTTAAACTGCGGTTTTTCCCATCCCTACTTTCTACTTCTCCTTACCCTTCGATTAGTCTTCATATTTTTGAGTACCCCTTACTATCATATTCCCCCAGCCATCCGAAGAAGTTTTAATTAAAATGTATAGTATTAGCCAGTGAATAGTGTGAAGCAGCTGGCGGCTCAATAGCCCAGCTTCTAAAAAATGATAGGGACGATCTTGACGAACAGCAAGTCCGATGAGTCATGTTAAAAATGACTCTTCGGGCTGGATTAAACGCCACTGCAGCAAACTAGAGAGGTATTGAACAGCAAAAGGAAGCCGCAAGTGCTGACGTTATGCTTATCATGAGACAGCGGGATATTGCGGCTATAAAACATCGATCTGCAGTAAAGCAATTTACTATCACAAACTTGAAAGAAATTGTTTTGTCTTTATAGGTTGTTTTAATGCTGTCGTACTTTTAATGTGATAATGTTTTTAGGCTGGCATTCTTACTGTAAAAAAGCTACCAAATTTGGCACAAACATACTTCGGAGGGTGGGAATGTGCACTTCAGAGCGATTTTTAAAAAAATTAATTAATTAAAATGTATTGTAAGTGCAATTAAGATGTAATTAAATGTCCACCATGTAAGTGTTTTTAGACCATAACTTCAGAAAATATTATAGCACAAAATGATTTTAATATTGTTACAAAAATCTTTCTGTGGGTGTATGGTGTAAACAGCCCAACACGCAGGATAATGGAGAATGAAGGTTTATTCACAAATGTGCAGGAAAACACGTAGCACAGGTAACAGGAAACAATAGATCTTGCACAGATTAGCAACGTAAACAGACAATAATTCACAACTAATAACAGTTCTGTACTTCGAGATTTAGCAACACAAACAGTCAGCAAATCACTAATAACGACAATAACAGCACTTTCAATAGCGCTCAGCTCACCAGCTTTTTAGCTCGCGCTGCAGACGAAACTTCAAAGTTGTTCCAGTCTTATCAACACACCTCTCTTATCCAAGCGCGGCCCTTAAATACTCTCCCCGACAGGCCGTGATGTCACATGGAATTTTCTGGTACATTCCAGCGTATTTTCTTTCTTAATAGAGATATCGAGAACAGGGTCGCATTTTCTGGAATCATCGATTTGTCGCCAAGGTCAGGGGTCCAGGCCCGGCTATCCTGACTTACCCCTGTAAAACTCTCTTCCCAAACATAAGACTAGTCAGGCAGGAAAGTGACATTACATTTTTGCAACAATATAATATTTTAGGGAGGGATTCTATCTCTAAATTGCATGATGTAAAAATCGTTATGCACAGAATGTGATGGCTGATACAATATTCACGTAATACTGTGCATGGTGGTTCGTCACTGAAATTAATCAGTTTAGAATAAGAAAGGATAATAATTATAGATTTTTTAATATAATATTTTGAAATTAATTTCGATTTGCTTGTAAAATCAAACTTAATCTATTATCATAGTACGGAATACAGGTTCGAATTTATGTATATATATATTTTCTTAATAAGACAGGCCGATATGATCGATTTGTTAGTTATGTATCTTCTCCTTTAATTTTGAAATTCATATCATATAAGATGTTGTTTAATGTGAGATATATTTCATACAAGGTGTTTCATCTCCTTCTTACCTTATCCCCCAACTCTCTCCTTTATCTGACATCGGTATTTCCTACTTATGTCGGATAATTGATACTCTACTATATAAACAATTTTCTTCTGATTTCTTACAGTCATGATTTACTTTTTTACGATACTCCATAAATTTTACCAGAATACTCTTGAGTAATCGATGTTTCAGCTTCAACGTTGAAAACCTGAAATTGTAATTTCAAATCACCAAATATAAATGCTGTAAGAATCGCCGAATTTTGCAGAGGTGCCAAATCGCCAAATTTGATTACAATGCTAGCAAATTTCATTGCTAACCACTATAAAATTACCTACTAAGAATCGCTCAGGAGCTCTGTAAAGGTTGTTTCCTTGCAAAGATGCTACTTGTGCAGTGAAACAGTTTTACGATTTTTTTTTTTTTTATTTTCTGGTTTTCATCCAAGCACAGCAAAAATGCGGGCCAAATTCTCCTTCCTAAGAAAAGAGTCCCTCCAAATTCATCAATTTTTAAATGCATTTTTTAAGGTTGGCGTACATTCTCGTCAAATTTTTCGATGAAACAAAAACCTGGATGTTCCAATTTCTTGTCTCAATCCGTAACGAAGTGTCTCGACTTGGTAATTAATTATTAATTAATAAAATTAATTAACAAAAAATAATGTCATCCAAGCTAAGTAGATTCATTTTCTGAAATTATTATAATACCTAAGTTATTTTATTATAACCACTACTAGAAAAAAAATATGGCCTTATAAGAAAAACACAGAATAATCTATTTACAGCTAAAATCTTTGCCTCATCACGAGTCAAATAAAGTACTGCGAGTTTCAGAGCAAAAAAAGAAATGATAAAGCCTTTTTAGAAGAAATCAATGTGGAGACAAAAAATAGAGTCTTCTTGATAGAGCAAGGTATTTATTTCTGCACTCTGTCTAGAAGTAGGAATCAGAAACAACTCGATTGGTCAGCGCATCTTTAGTTAGTGTGTTTTTATTACATGTTTATCAGTCGCTGGAAAGATGCAGAGTATAATAATTTATTTGAAAAACCGGAGAACAAAGAGGCACGTTGCGCTCCGGACGGCGTACGTACTAATATCGACGTCACGACCTCAGGTCGGCTAAAAGCTGTCGTTAAGGCTTTGAGCAAATGCTATTTTCATTTAGCTATAAGACCAAATACCAGAAGTTATTTTTTATTGAAGAACTATGATGCATCAGAGTGACCGTATGTGAGCTCTTCGCGAGCAACATACAGGGTGATTCAAAAGTTCGGAGCAACCGTAAAAAATCAACAGTTCGCTAACGAATGAAGATATAAAGATGCCGCTTGCAAATTGGAAGTTCTAAATGAAACCAAATGTATTTTTTGGCAGGAAACCATACTTTATCGGTAACATAATTAGATATTGGAGGTCAAACTTTGGCCTCCACCCAACCGACGGATCATCTCTCATTTGGGCAACCGCGGCGTGGAGGTCAGCTGAACCTTACTCCATTTCACAATATCCTTTTTAAACGGAAGTTCTAACAGAGAAACATGAAAGTGATTTCCCTTCCCCCTTTTCAAGTTAAGAGTAAACGTAAAGTTAAGAGTAAACGTAAAGTTAAGAGCTTAACCCTCTGACTACTAAGAGTTCTGAAAATCTGAGTACAGTTGTATACGGAGGTTTGTTTACTAATTGATCTGTGGAATGGATTCGACCACCCCGTTCCCCCTTTTCTTCTCACTACGGGTGGTGGAAGATGTGAATGTCAGGTCTTTCATCTCTCATCTCTCCTAAAGCCCTGAATACGTCTCTTAAGTAGCGACACGTTCAATCGTCCGCCATTTTGGGGGTAACAGCCACTCTCTCCCTAAGTCTGCTATTGAGAAATACGGAGTTTCGTTCGTTGAATGTGGAGTTTTATTAACAAATGTTTACAGATTCCCAAATATAACTTAAATACCTAATGATATACATATAAAAAAATCATTTTACCTTAAATAATAATTTATTTTTATATTAAAACACATAGTAGTAAGTGCGTGTTTTGAAATAATTCGCAATCATTTTGAAGAATAATTTTATTCAATTTTTTTTATTACTTCTAAACTTTATTTTCTTCTAGACTTTCTAAGTTATAAATTACTCCAAACCAGGGTTAATAAAAATCATGATTTTTTTTAAAAAATAAAAATCATAATCTCCATCAAATTACAGCACTGAGGAAACTGTTTAAAATGCTCCATAGAAGAGCTTAAAAATAATGACTTCAATTGCTTTAACTATTCCAAGTATAATGTTAAAAGCGTGATACACGCATTCAAGCGAAGACCCAAGATGGCGGATGTTTACCCATGTGACTGGCAACTTCCAATCAAAATCGAAAGCGGCACGAAGTCGATGGGGAAAAGAGTGTCGCTACTTAAGAGACGTATTCAGGGCTTTATTCTCTCCCCTAAGGGTCCTTTTAATGACCACTCATCCAACTGCCTTCTCCCCCCCCCCGTTCGGACCGGCGCCCGGCCGAAATCCGCCCGACTAATATAGAAGTTGCATAGCCGGTTACGGGCGGCTTAGGAGTCAGAGTGTTAAAGTTAAGAGATACTTAAGTTACTGAGTTAAACTACGTTAAACTTAGGTAACCCCATCAGTGAGGTCACCTACTATTGTCTTCCCATATTAGCAGAAAATCATGACACGTGGGCATAAACAATAGGGTATGGAATAAACCTGTCTGCCCACCAGTGGCATAATGGGTAAGGGCGTAGCATGGCTGAGAAGCATGAATCGGAGGAGGAAGGCGCTCTTAACTAACATTATTCGAAAACTGATAGTCCTGGTCTGAAGTGTGTGGTCCGTCGAAATCTGAGTGAAAATACCCCTGCAATGGAAACGTGGAGTCATGGTGACTCCAATCCTCACTCCAGCTGAGATTCAGCTGTTACAGGAAAAGGAAACACTATCTCCTCCTATATATTGTTACAAAAGTGTAATGTCGCTTTCCTGTCATATTAGTCTTATGAATGGGAAGAGTGATTTACAGAGGTTCTTACTAGCTCTCAGGGAAGGTCAATCTTATGCCTCCTAACCTTGGCGACCATTTGGCGACAAAATGAGGTTCTCGAATATGCTTTTATTTTGGTCCTATCTCTATTAGGAACGGAGATATAGAGAATGTACTAGATGATTCTATGTGACATCAAATCCTATCAGAAGCGATATAATTACCCGAAGGTGCTGAGACGGGGTGTGTTTTTTCTTAACTCTTTGGAATGTGTTTGAACGTCTTTAAATCCCTTTGGAGTCTTGTTCACATGGCGAGTTGGTCAATTGTTAGACGCGGAGCGCTATTGTTTGTGGTATTAACGTTATTATTAGTGATTCGCTGTCCGCTAGTGTTAATAATTTGTGCAAGTGCTGTTCTTTTCGTGATACCTGTGCTTCGAGTTTCTGGAATATTCGTTAAATAAAACGTCGTTCTCCATTATCCTACTTGTTGGACTGCTTTCACCGTACATACACCGGGATGATTTTCGTAACAGTATTCTATCTACGGAATTTCACCCAGATGAGGGTCAGGCACAGCTTGTGTAGTTTGTTGAAACCTTACGAGTCAAAATGACTCCACTTACGATTCAAACTGAATCACAGAAAAAAAGGGTCCATTGCGAGATGGATGGCCAGCAGAATTTTTTCTTAACATCGGTTGAAGCAATAAAGAAATCTAACTGGAAAGTCACCGTTGACAGTTGGTTCACCTCACACTACAGCTTGCTAATTGTCTATTGACATAATTTTTAAAAAAATAAAATTTATACAGAAAGCCATATTAGTGGATTAAAAGTGCTTGTCTGTGGGTTCTTTATTCATAAACTATACCACTTTCAAAAAAGGAATAATCTTAAAGCTGGAGTCAAATTCAGATTCCATGTTTCGATTGAAGGATTATAGAAGTACCTTTTAGGGTTAAAAGGTCAAATTATTTTGGCAATTTCAATACTTCCTCTTTGTTTACTCCCTACACGAAGAAGAAAAAATATAGAAGTTTTAAACATTAGGCCCATATTGCAAGTGAAAACAAAACTGTTTACCAGATTCTGAAATATCCGTGCTGTTCTACTTTCTTAGCAGTTCCTTCAATAGCGTTTCGAAGACCAACGTGGAGTCGGAGAAGTTTGGCACTGTTTACTACCAACGGAATGTTCATCATTTCTTATTTTTTTCTTTCCTTCAACATCGGCACGTTTTATCATTAAGTTTGTTTTCAGTAACTTTCTCCGGTCGTTTGGCAGTCGTCTAAATCTTCCTGATTATTTATTTCGATTCTTGCTGGCAACAAACGCTCCTCTACTAAATAAAAAGTCCTCCACCCCCCGCCGTCTTAATTCATGTCGATTACATCCCTCCCCAAAAATAGAGGGACGCAGCAAAGGGTTGAGTGTGTGTCGAAGCGGAATTTTATCTTAACAGAACGAAGAAAGAAACTCGTATAAAGAAATCCCTTTATACGATTTTTCTTAACGTGCCTTTTTTTATTTTAGCTTGTTCCTAGCCTTAATTTAAATGAGAAAGATAATATTTAAAAAAGAAGTGGTGGCTTAGAGCCAGTGTAAAAGAAAAGGAAAGATTGAAGTAAAGATTTCAGCAATTTGTTTTCGAGCAAAAGGAGCTGCTGATGTGTTTGATGCGTTCAGAGCTCACTTAGTTTAGCATGTAGTGGCGTATTTAACAACTGAACATGTGATCGACGCAGGGCCAGATTATTCCTTGTAGGGGGCCTATAGCCAAGCAAGCTTCGAGGGCCCATTTCCCTCACCAGCTTCACAACCAAAATGTTTTTCATTCATTTTCATTTAATCTCTATACAAGCAGTTTTTAAGTAACAAATATTACGAAAAACTGAAATAACAGAAGTATTTAATTGCGAGTCACGTTCAGAAGAGTTGGTTTCAGTATCTCGCAATTAAAAAAAAATTGTATAAAAATTACTAACTTATTTTTAAACAATCTAAATACTATAATACAAATTTTGTCAGGATTGTTGTGTCAGTCAGCCAACTGCGAGAAAAAAAGTCCTAAGAATAATGTTCTGAAATTGAAGAGGTATTTAATTTTAATTTAAATAAGCTTGAGTACGAGGCTCTTGTAAACTAAATGGAAGCACTGAATTAAAATACATAGAAAATAATGCAAAAGTAAAGAAATCACGAGGCATCGCGGCCCCTAGCCTACTTTCCCTAATTGATAATCCTGCCCTGGATCGACGCCCTCCTTTTGGGAAGAATTCAAATGTAACAAGTCTTTGTAATAATAATAATAATAATAAAAAAGGTGGGGTGTTCTCCCTTTCACTTTCTCATATTCTTCCACAACATGGAGCGTTCTGTGTTTAGCTTCGTAGTAGAGTTAAGAGAAGCGAGTATGTATTTCAATTTTTCACTTTCTCTCCCTTTCACTTTCTCATATTCTTCTACAACATGGAGCGTTTTTGTGTTTAGCTTCATAGTAGAGTGAAGAGACGCGAATATGCATTTTAAATTAACCCCTTTGAACAAGTGCACCCAAAATTTGATACGGATCTTCAATTGTGGTTTCAAGGCCACACATCAAATTTCATATCTTTAGTTTCATTGCGGTTTTGAGTCGTCGCCTTCTCATGCGTTTGATCACACAGTCAACCAGCAAATGGATTTGGCCCAAAATTCGAGAAAATTCTAATGGTGAAAAAAAAATCATATGTCGAATTTTGTCCATTTAGCTAGTTCCGTTTCTGAGTTACCGTGTTCTCATCTGCACGGATGGACGAACAGAAAATCTTCCCGTTGACAGATTTCACAAAAAATTTGATAGAAATTTACAATTTTAGAGTAAAGACTGCAACCAAATTTTGCACGTCTATCTTATTTCGTTTTCACAGACAGATATAATTAGAAAAGTGGTTTTTTTTTTCGGATTTGGGGATAAATAAAACGTGGAGATTCCTCAAACTCTAGAGATCGAATATTTTGATGATTACAATACTTTCTCTTTGTATACTTCGTATATCGAGAAAGTAAAAACACAACATGAAAAACAGAAGTGATCATGAGTCAGAGACAAATAAAAAGAAATACAGTAGGTTTAACAGGAAAGCTATGTAAAAGAATGATTTTTCTTAATACTTCAGCATAATAATTGATTTTGAGTTGGTTTCCATATTGAAGACATTTGCAGAGTACTTGTTGTTAGGTGTTTTGCTACCGTATGACAAATCGAAACCAACAGTTTAGTTAAACAATCATAGAACAAGTAATCCCATGATGACGCAAAAGAAACTGTGTACAAGAGATAGAATATTACATAGTACATTAGATTGCGTGCAAAAAGTACATGAACACAGGACGGAAAACAAAATTGGCGGAACTAAAAAAGTAAAGATAAATTGTACAAGGTTATGCAATTAGGAATCAACTACCATTTATGGATTACGTATTCAGAACTGAATATTGCACTTAAGTGCTTCTATCCTGTCGTTCAGAATGGAACCAACTGCATTCCATTGTACAGAGAGTATTTGCAATGCAATAATAAATTATGGAAAAATGCAGCCAGCAAAATCTTTTTTTTTTTGTGTGTGGCTTTTTCAGAAACAGCTATTATATTTCTTTGTTTTGGAGTTAATTTTTGATTCCTTAATTACGTCTAACTTCCAGTTACAATTTAAGATCCGAAAATTGGAAAATATAGCGCCAGTTGCATGTGCATTTGCAAAGTATATTGGGAACTTCTGTTTTAAAGTAAGTTTAAGTTTCAGACCCAGAAATTTAAACATACTGCATCAGATGCATATGCATTCCCAAAATATATTATTTAGTTATGATTTAAATTAAATTTCAGATACAAAGATCTTAAGATATAGCGTCAGTTTCAAATGCATCTGCGAATTATGTTGTTAACCTCTGCTTTATATTAAATTTCAGACCTAAAAATTGAAAGTTTTAGCAACAGTTGTATTTGCATTTGAGAGGAATATCGTGAACTTCTGATTTAAATTAAGTTTCGGATCCAAAAAATTGGAAGATATAGCGTCAGTTGCATATGCATTTGCGAGCTATATTGTGAACCTCTGCTTAAAGTTAAACTCCCAAGAATGAAATCTGCATTCGTTGATCTCTGCTTTGAATACAGACTGCAAAATCTTTAAGACTGATTTGCATAATTATTCATAAAGTGCAAGATGATAATCCGGAATGATCGCTGGATTGATCCACTTCACATTCCGACAGCTAAACCCCTTTTTCCACCCAATAAGCATGCTCCGTATCCCCCGATCTCTTGCACAGGTGTAAATAGCTTCCCTTTAATTCCATCAAGGGCACTTGCAAAGTGTATCATCGCTGACTCATAGCCCCTCAAACAATGGAAAGAATGTTCTACAAACGATTCTCTTTTGTGGAGGAAAAATATCCCTCCAAAAACCTGCCGCTAAAAAAAATGGAACGGCGGCGGTGGCGGCGGGGAATTCGAAAAATCGTTTGCAACTTCTTTTTTCTGATGACGAAATGGGAGATGACAAAACCATGAGGAGGGGAGAGAAGGGAAAAAAAATCGCATCCCTGAATTCTTAAAATCCTTTAACCAATTCCACTCGATGCCTGTATGCAAAGCGTTCTATAGAAGAGGGCCTTTGTTCGCTTTTGGCGGGCACCTTACGTCGAACATCTGCTCCGCACTTTCCCACGCCTCTCGCGGTTCCGAGTTCAGCCCTTTAGCGGGGAGAGAGAACTCGGGGTTGTCGATCAGAGACATGCCAAAGGTTCTCCCTCCGACGTGGGGGAGAAGATGGGGAAAAAATAAAATGGAACAAGAAGAAAAAAACCAGGTTAATGTTTATTTTGATTTTGCACATCGCGTTGGATAAAAAAATAAGGCGGGATCGTAGCAGGAGGTGGTGGGCTTTCGTCACTTGCTGCAACTATGAAATAAGCGTGCTGGTTTGTCTTTGATTTATTATTTGCTGTATACCTGGGTATTTAAAGCTGTGGGTCGTGACCCTAAATGGGGACGTGAAAGCTCTAACAGCGCTACCTTCTTTAAGATTCCGCAACATTTGCTAGCAAACATAATTACAGCAAATAATCCTGATTAAATTTTGCTGAATAACTGTTTTAAACTAAGTTTTTTTTTTATTTATCGTAATTCAATACTTAATTTCATAATTTATTTTCCTCCTTTAGGGTAGCAACAAAATTATTCTCATGGAATTATAATCTCGAAAATGTTTTCCCCGATTTGGGGGGGGGGTCGAGTAACTTGGGCTTGCATTATCGAAGATTGAACTTTTATGTTTATGTACGTGAGCTCCGACCAAAAGACTAATTCATGTATTAACCCTTTGATTACGAATTTTTTAAAAAACTTTTTAGCTAATTTTTCTATGCGAATGAAGATAATAGGCTCCAAAATTTACTGTTTGGATTTTTTTTTTTTTCTCCGAGAGGATTTTAAACCAAAGTCTAGGACATAATAGCCCTGTAACCAAAAAACATTAAATTTTTATGCTTGAAACATTATTATTATTATTAGTTATTGCTTACCAATAGATCAAAACTATCGAACATACATGCACAGAAAAAAAAACTTCAGTAAAACAATGGCATCTGGAGGGAAAACAGGCAGCGCCACCTAGGTGACTAAAGATAAAATGTACACAATTGTTCTTGTTCTACAACTGGGACATATTGCAATGACTTTCAAAGCAATTTTTATCCCTGTAGTAAACTTTAAAATGCGATTGGGACGTATATAGTAGTCAAAGGGTTAAGTTAGCTACCAAACACCCTATTTTCCTTTTTAAAATTAATATATATATGATTTATTTAAAGATATCAAGGGTTTTAGAAAAAATTCAGCACAGCGGGGTTTTTCAGACTTAGATCGGGACTCCAAGTAGGGTCGTGCAAAACAGTAATGAGTCGGCGAAAAATTTCACTTTGCTTTTTCTTTTTTGATATACGAAGTATACAAAGCGGGAGTATTGTTATCGACAAAAAATGAATTTTTAAAATTTTAATGGATCTCCATATTTTGAACCTCTCCGAGTCCGAAAAAAAAATATTTTTCGGAATTACGTCAGTGTATCAGTGATCAAGATAATTGAAAAACGGAAACAGAGAGACGAATGAAATTTGGTGTGTAGTCTTTACTCCAAAGTTATAGATCACCTTCGATTTTCGACAAAATCTGTCCAGTGGCGTCGTGACCGGGGGCACGGGGGGTATAAATGCCCCCTTGCGCCAGTTTTAGGGAGAGCCATGGAGTCAAAAGATTACTACGCTTATGTCATTTTTTAAAGCAAAATATGATGAAGGGTTGGAAAAATAATACCATAACCTGTCACTGTTTGCGTTTGTTAAGCCACTGATGACGATTGGGATAAAAAAATCATATTATCTTGCTGGCGCCAATTACCCTCATTACGCCACTGGGAGGTGTTGAGAAAACGTTAATTCGTTTATGTCACTTTTTAAAGTCAAATACGATGAAGGGGCGAAGAAATAACAAGCTCCGGGGCCGTTTACACAAGCTAGGGCACTAATCCTCCCCCGCCACTTAATCCTCGCTACGCCACTGAATCTGCCATTCCGCCAGTGAAAGAAAATTCATTGTTTCACGGTGTTTACATCCACTGTTGATGAGAAAGGCTCATTATCCAGGCCCCAGTTCAAACCGAAAATGAAAAGCCTTGTTTTAAGTCTGATTTAATCAATA
>BGPR01014552.1:0-38966 GCA_013235015.1 Araneus ventricosus
ATGCTCATTAAATGAGGCTCCACTATACATCTTAACTGAAAAAAGCAAATTGGAGCACAAAAACAAGCAAGTACTAGTTTTTCAGTTTTTAAGAATATTTTAACCTGTAGGATTGAATTTCAAAAACATAACACCCACCCACTCTCCACACCCTATATAATTTATTTATAATATTGATTTACAGAATGAATTAATCAAATTTCCATAAAAATATAAATTAATTAATGATTAGCCAATGAACAATGCTGGTAACAAATATAATATTACAACAGATTATGCTCATGATGATCCACCACCACTGCACAAAGTTACCAAATTATGCACATTAAATATTTTATCTTATTTTTATACACTTATAAATAACCCTCCTCCTGTTTAATGGCTAACAACCAATAAACTGTTTTTGTATATCTCAAATATTTTAAAATCCAATATAAAAATTATTATTTAGAATTAAAAGCATGAAATTACATACAGAAATGGAATCCTTCGTACAGCTGTCTATAATGGGTTGCAAGACTCCATCTAACTCCTTGAGATCTAATTCATTTTCTTTGGCCAGTTTTGACAACTTTTCTTCTTGGGCTTTCCGTATTACTTCATCAACCTGCACCTAAATTGATAAATAATTAATCATTAAAAAATTAAAAAAGCATCAAAAAGATAATCAAATCATAATCATAAGTTCTATTGCATATATTTGCAAGGAAAATATTTTACTTTGTAACAGATAAAACAAACAAGTTGAAAAGTAATAACCATCCAAGCAGTGAATTATTTACATAACTTTCAATTGTGAGAAATGAGATTTCAAACAGGGTTAACCAAGTTTTTTTTAAATAAAATCTATATCATTTGAAGATTTTTTTTATCTCTAAATTTTAAGAAAATGCACAAATAAGCACTAGTTAGACACCTTGGATTTGAACAGGAATAACAGAAAAGATGGGAGAATTAAGGAATAATCTTTAAATTACATACTGAACACTAAATATCTGGAAATAGTTTAGCATAATTTGGGTCACTCTTATATGCTGCAGAGAATAAATCTGAAATTCAACTAAATAGCCAATCAAAAATAAATAAAAAATATAGTTTTAATTTTAACAATAATTCTTACGCTATCTGCTGGATCAGCAATATTTAGTCACTTAAAGGCAAAACCACTTATCTCAATTTTTTGAAATTTCAGAGAAACAACCGAGTTTTTCGAAACAAATAATGAATATTTCTGAATTTTTTGGCATCTAATATGAACAGAAGACCACATATTCCTACTAGCTTTGAAAAAAAAAAATTCAGAAACATTTGTTATTGGTTGAAAAAATTTCAGCTGTTTCTTCCTGTTTGAAATTTCAAAAAATTGAGATAGGTGGTGGTGTTTGTTAAGCAAGGATTATTAACTTCAATCTAACAAGCTTTTGCTTACACAGAGTTCCCACTCCTATTGAGGAAAAAAATTCAAGGACTTTAAAGGACCTTTTTAGGAAAATTCAAGGACAAAAAATTACATATTTTAGACATTTAAATGCAAATGACAAATTTAAATCAAGTTAATCATTTGCATTTTTACTTTTCAAATAAAGAAATTGGTACGGATCAACGATTCTAATGATGAAACTGTGTACCAATTTTATCCATCAAGCTATTTACCTCTATGAAATTAAATAACAAATTTTGAAAACAGATTTCATTGCAGAAAAAATTGGTTATTGGTATTTAAAACAAAATTCTGTTCCAATATATCAGTTACTTTCAAAATACATTAGGATAATTGCAGGACTGTTTTACTCGATGGAGAAATATCCTCTGTAGCTTTTACTGCGTTGTCAAATTAAGCTGTCTTTGAACTTACAAAGATAGAAAAGATTGATGATTGATAACATTCCTAAACAAATACCCTTTTTCTGGTGGTGGAATTCTCAAAACAAAACCAAATAACAAACTGGTTTTCTCTTCTGTCCCAAAAAATAATGGATGAACATTTTGCTTATTTTTCAAGGACTTTTCAAGTACCCAACGAAAAAAATCAAATACTTTTCCAGGGCCCTGAGTAAGGCAAATAAAATTCAAGGAGTTTTCAAGGACTGTGGGAACCCTGTTACAGTATGTCAATATGTAGTTTAAACTTAATATAATGAGAGTTAAATTCAGAAGGGAATAAAATTAGTTTTTTTTTAATTCGGCAGCAAATCTGCATCTTTATAGTAATAATCCATATAAAATATTGAAGCTTTGCAATTATAAATTGCATAACATTATACATTATTCCAGTACAATCAATAGATCATAACTGATAATATTCAACATCTTCATAACTGTATAGTGAATAAATAATGGTACTTACTGTTTTCTAAATAAATAATAGTAAATAAATACTTAAATAGCAAATATATCAATGTATAAGATAAAAAAACAGAAAACATGAAAATCATGTTTACATATATTAGTTTCTATTAAACTATAATTATAATCTACTCTTAACATTTAGCAACAATGAATGACTAAGCACAAAAAGAAGCCAGAAACATGTGATAATTACTTGTTGTTGCGTTAGCAAGAGTTGATGCTGGGCAGCAAGATTTTGCTCACTCTGTCGAATCTGCTCTTGCGAAGTGTCTTGGATCTGATGAAGATGCTGCTGCCAGGGGGCTGTTTGAATGGACTGGCGATTGATGGCCTGCTGAACTATGGCTTGTTGCTGTTCTAAACGCTGTTTCTGTTTCAGAACTTGAAAGACAAAAATGAATATTTCAGCTTAAAGTAATGTAAACTTCAAAAAATTAGCAATAATAATACAGCGAAACCTGTATATAATGATACTGTCTATAAAAATAAACCTGCCTTTAAGGACATTTTCTTTGGTCCCGGTGGAATTTCTATTTAATAAATGTATTTTTAACCTTTCAACTTTCATTGGTTTTGCAGTGAAACCACACATTGAGCAATTTTATTACTGCGCATGAGAGTAATGTAGTGTAATTTTTTTTTCATAACTTCAGAGTCATATAGGTCAACTTATATAAAAATTTCAGTTCAATACCATTAGTATTCACAAAGATATCAGCATTGCAAGAGTTAAATTGCTTTTGATCTCCATGAGAAACAAAATGATGAGGGTTCTTGCACAAATTCATATTTTTTAAATTTGAATCTTCGGAAGTAATATTGAATTTTATGAAGGTTGAATATCATGAATACTTACGTATACTTATAAATTAAATACATAATTTAAATTGCATTTTGATAACTTATTCAGAGAAAAAAAGAGCCCGTTAAAGTTCATTGGTTTCACTGTGAAACTACCAATTTCTTGAAAATAAAAAGTGCCAATTTTTTTTTTCTTTTACATGTGTATGATCAGCTGCATGCCTAATACTCATATTTGAAATAAATTTAGTAATTTTCAAAATGAAACATGTAGTGAACTGTAAAGGGTTAAATGAACCTGTGCATTTGTATTTAGCATTTCAGAATAACTACTTGATCCTTGATGTTTGTTTTGGATGAGTTATAGCACTTAACCTAAAATGGCACAGTGTAAAAACTGGCATTTGAAGACATTACATCAAACATTGGCATTATTATGAAATAAAATTATATTTACATCTCCCTCTTATGCATACCTTTATTGTTGATTTACAAAATACAATTTCAGATCAGGGTATTTGTAAGATCAATCAATAAGCACATAATAATAATTAGTGCATGCATGTACTAATACACTAATTTATAGTACACATAAATGTTAGCTGTGCAAATGCTCAAACTGTCTACAACAATAATCTGTCTATAACAATATTTTTTCTAAGTCCCTACAGTATCGTCATAAAGAGGTTTAACTGTAACTGCACATTACTTGAATCCATTAATGCTCAAATTAATTTAAAAGCATAAATTTCAATAAATTTCTATTAACTTGTGTTTAAAACACCAAGATTAAGTTAACTGTGAAGTAAAATGGTACTTTTCCGTTAGCCGGGCACAAATGTCACCAATTGTGAGCCAAGTCGCCGGGCACAAATTTCGCCAAAATTTGGCGGAATTCTACATTATTTGGCGATTTTTCGCTTGTGCCCGGCTAATGGAAAAGTACCAGTAAAATTAAAATTGAAGGGAAAAAATTGTTGTTTTTTTAGTTTTCTTTTCTTTAATTTCTTTTAGAAAAATATTTTTAAAAAAAAACAGTAGAAAATCCTTTTTAAAAACTTTTTGCTACATAAATATTAAAGATTTTTAAAAAGACAGTAAAATATCGAAAAATAAAAATCACTTTTTAACCCTCCGATTACGTAATTCTTTTAAATCACTATTTAGATGCAACGTTTGCAGACTTGTTCAAATACTGTTGATACTAAGTTTATATACAAAGCTTTATTAGTATAATATTATCCAATGCTATAAAGTAAACACGTCATCATGTGAAAATCACAGGGTGTAGCAGAAATAGACTTGTTTCCAACCCGTAGAAATCGCAGGACACACAATCAAAGGTTTAATTCCTTGCATTACCTCAAAAAGTAAAGAAAAATCAAAATGGCAACATTTTGACTTCAAAATCTGGCTAACATTTCTTTGAATTTGGAGACCCCCTCCCCCCAAAAAAAAATTAATTGCGACCCCCCAGTTTGCGTACCACTGCTTTAAATAAAAGAAAGAACATCCAATTTTGGTATATGCCTCTTGAAAACTGTTTAGGAATTTGTTAATACCTAAACAGTGTGACTTGATTGACAAATAAAAAAAAGACAATAAAATGCATTTGGTTTAAATGTGGGAGTGAAATGTAACTGTCTTATAAATAGGACGCTGGGTGTTAAAGGGTTAACGAAAACAATAAAATTCAATAAATGAATACTCACTTGCTTGCTCTGTTGTTACACGATACTGATAATAATGAAAATATGTTCCTCCAAAAAGAAATGAGAACTTGGGATTGTCTTTTTGTTTTTGCTTGGTCATATGTTCAAATTCAGGTCCATTTCGAGCAACAAACTGAGCAAGTTTGTCAATGATGTTTTTCAGCTCTTGGTCTGAAATACACACAGGAAAACATTATTTTGTATGCTTCAAACATGGCCAATCCATTGTTACTAATAAACAGAAAATACTTTCTATGCAATTATATATCAGAAAAATTCCCTATTCATGCTTTTCTCACACAAATCAACAATTTTGATTATTTTTGGTTAACTGAATATCAGCCAAAATGTACTTTAAATGACTGTAGCAACTGTACACCATCAAAAGAATAGATTTTCCCCAACTCAGCAGTATAAAGTTATTAGAGGAAACTTTGGCAAAAGTTATGCTAACCAAAAAGTCACATTTCATATGTTTCATATATTTTTTTTATGTTTGTTAATTTATGCTGCTTGACTAACAGAAAAGGCATCATAATTTCTTATATACCTACTAATGATGCAGTAAACTTGGTAGATTCTCCAAAATTAAGATAAATTATATATACAGGGTGCCCACTAAAGTCCCTTACCACCCTTTTAACTACCGAATGGCTGTAGCTATCATCATAAGGGTAGTGTCTAGGCATGGTAAAGTGACTATGCGCTACTAGATGAAACCACTTGCAGTGCCACCTGGTGGAAAACAGTGGAGTTCTTGTTACTATCTCTAAAACGGTACAAGATAGAGGAAAAAAGTGAATTACAAAGTTGTACAGCATCATCGATTTAGTACAAAAAGACACATTGTGGACATAAATGCTTAGAACAAAATGCTTAAAACACGTATTTGTTTGTTTGCGATTTCCTACACTGACACATGACAAAATATTCTTAGAAAGAAAAAAAATCACCTAGTTATCATAAGATACCTTTATTTTCGATGTTCAAACTTCTCTCCATCAGCTACAATGCACATCGGGACCCTTGCCATGTTGGGGGCTCGTTTTTCGTCCAAAAGATAATCTTTTCTCCTTTCGTTGAAGTTCCGTGACGTCAGTTTTGGAAGCCGCAAACAAACAAATGTGCATTTTAAGCGTTCTGTTTTTAGCATTCATAACCATAAAGTGTCTTTTTGTTCTAAATCGATGATGCTCTACAACTTTGTAATTCACTTTTTTCTTCTATCTCATACCGTTTTAAAGATAATAATGCTAACTCCACTGTTTCCCAGCAGGTGGCACTGCAAGTCATTTCATCCAGTAGCGCATAGTCACTTCACCATGCCTAGACGCCACTCTTATGAAGATAGCTGCAGCCATTCGGTAGTTAAAAGGGTGGTAAGGGACTTTAGTGGGCACCCTATATATAACTTAAGGTTACCCTATTTGATCAAATCAATATTAACTCAACTATATTATGCAATTTTTCCTGATACTGTTCTTAACTCATTGAAATTCGCTTCAAGATGCCCTTAAGCTGAGATTAAGCAATACAGATCTGCCTGTGATGTCTATTTAATTGTCAAATCTGGATGTGTATTTTAAAAATGCCACAATTAAGATTTCTTTCTCTCTCTCCCAATTTCTTAAAAGATCTATCGAATATTACTTACTAAATCAACAGATAAAAAATTAAATAGAGAAGTAGCATTAACTTTTTAAAGTTGTTTTACAAAGTTATATATAAATCAAAATACCTGGGAAGACACAACCTAAAAACAAAAACAAAAAGAAAGCAGTATTAAAAATTCACATCATAAATTATATTTTAAATACAAATGATATACAAAACTACATCTTTTTTGAAAGGAAAAAAAAAATTCAAACAGATTCAGACATTTTCTAAAGTGGAAAAAAGAATCATAAAATTTGTTTTTATGCTTCATCTGCATTCCCTATGAACAGGGCCAGATTAAGCCCTCTAGGGGCCTTAGAGTGAGTCTCGGGGGTCCCTTTTACCCAACCTAACTTCCAAAACCAGATATTTAAACCACCAGATTTTAATTTAATCTTTATATAAGAAGTTTTAAGTAGCGAGTTTCAACGAGCTGAAGTAGTAAATCATTTAAATGCAGATGCACATTCAAGAGAATTGATTACAATATATCACTTATAAAAAATGCAAAATTAAAATGTAAAAGTAATTTTAGACAAAATATACTAAAAAAATGACATATCTTTTTTAACACAATATAAATACCTACTATTTAATTACAGGATCGGACATTTTGTTTTAAATTAGAAAGCAACATGTTTTTTTAGAATTGAGAAAGAATGTAATATAAAACTTACAGAAAGTAATCAGTTAGGAATCTGTTAATATAACGTTCCAAAATTTAAAAGATGCTCAATTTTAGTTTGAATGCAATGCCTTTCTAAATTAATGTAAACATAAAAATTAAATTATTCTGAAAGTACCACAAAAAATAAATAAATAAAACAAAATCTCGAAGCCTCGGGGTCCCCTAAAGTTGCAGGGCCCCATAGGCAGTTGCCTACTTTGCCTCTTAAATAATCCAGCCCTGCCCAACGACAGAACTAACTGGGTTTATAAACTTACAAAAATGATTTCTTTTAAAAGGTATGCCCCAATGAAAAGGAGATTACAGTTATACATAAAGAATATTTTAATTACAGTTCATTGACTGAGCAAAGTGAGGTTCTGTTTCAACTCGGCCATTCAGCATTTTGTGTGTAAATGTTTTTGTTAGCTAGCTGACTATCAGATATACCTGCCATTGCTCAGGTAAAAACACTTTCCTGTATAGTATTTTTAATGTAAAAAATGCTTTTATATAAAATATCATAATATATAAAATACCTTTACCATAGGAAACATTTTTTAAAAAATTAATATGAGAATGTTAAGTGAATCAAAATTATTATTGGAGTATACTTCAAATTTTGATCACAAATACTGAATCATGAGAAAGGTTTTATAATATTTGTAATAAAAACTTGCAGAAAATATATGGAGTCTTCTATGGAATCTTAGAATTTAAATGCATCAGCAATACCTACAGAACCCTGAATCTTTCTCTTTCTTCTAAAGATCTTCCGTCTTCTTTCCATCAGAGGAGCATCGAACCTTGGATCTATACCTAGATTTCATGTTATATGCCTTACCAATCAAGCCACAGGGATATGTTGTTGGTAGGCATTCCTAATTTCTGTTCAGCACCAAATATGAATTTACATCAGGTTTGGATTTATATAGCGTACAAACTATATATATATATATTTCCCTTTAAATTATATAGATACTTCAGAGTATTTGTGAGTAAAATTTGAAGAAAATCTATCAAGTAATTTGGATTTCTACAGTGTACAAAAAAAAATGCAATTTAGTTTTAATTATATAGATTAATTAATAATTCATTTTTTATTTACTTTTAAACTAAGGAGTTGCAGCCAAATTATTTGGGCGGACATGATATCCCAAATTTATATATATATATCCTCATAAGGGTCACCAGTGAAAAAGGTTAAGAAGCCCTGCTAGCAGAAACATTTTTACTCAAATTAATAGTATTATCATTTTTTAAATGGACAATAGTATGATTATTTACCTATCAACCTCTGGACCTCAGATGGCATATTAGTGGGCCACGGAACACTAGTCAAGAGTCAAAGTCAAGAAAGCTTCAAGAGTCCTCATTTTTTTTTTTTGCTTTCTATTTTTAATCCTTTTACTGTAAGCTTTACTAATTGCCGACATATACATGCAATAAAATATATAAATGTATTATATGTTTTGGTGTTTTTTTACTCGAATATTTAGTTGGCAGGCCACAAAATATTTTTTATACAACAGGTGGTCCACACAACCAAAAAAGGTTGAGAACCACTGCTCTGTAATATTAACTGACTGAAAACAATGAATCCCAGAAAGTAAAAACCAAAAAAAGGACCCTATCAAAATTCTAGATCAAAAGATTTATAAATAAAATGAAGGGAAAATATTTTTAATTTTAAAGTTAATTTTGTACTTTTATAGGTTAACTTTCAGTCTACGTTGCCCACTTACTTCGTTCCTTTTAGAATCGCCAACTCTCTGCCGCCAAGAATGGAGAGGATATTTGTTTTGGTTGCGCAATGATCATTTTAATGAGCGAGATGTGTGCATGCGCAGGAAAAAAAAAAAGATTTAAAAATTATAAATCTTTTTTTTTTTTTAAACAGCAATATAATTTTAATGCCGTGTGAAAATTTTAAATGATCTTCAAATAATGTAATAAAAGTTTGGTTAACTTTCAGTCTACGGTACCCACTTACTTCGTTCCTCTTAGAATCGCCAAATGATGATTTTAAGGAGCAAGATGTGCGCAGGAATTGATCTGTTCATCGGTGTCTTGCGCATGGCGCGATATTACGATTCATTTTTATTGGTTTGTTTCGTCTGATTTGATTGGTCGATTCAATCAAATTTGTTTCGTCGGTTTGATTTTCGTCTGATTTTATCATTTCGTTATGTGCGCTTCATACAGCTGTTATTGATTATGGCATTGATTCCCTTTCGAAGTATGTGGATCAGGGGTTGACAGCAAGCGGATACCAGTGTCCTAAGTGTAAACAGCAATTCGGCAATTAAAATAGTGAAGTTTTAACTACACTTTTCTCATTTTTGAACATTTTCAGTCACTTTTAGGTTCAGAATTGTGTATGTTATTCTGTGTTCCCGCTTCTCAATAAATAAGCGAAACTACTAGTGTCCCGCTTTGCAGAAGGCAAAGCCGCTGATGTTTTTTTAAGTTAAAAAAAATTGCGTTTGAAATGCTGAAGGCATTGCGTGCTCCATCGCTTCCTTTTCAAATGAAGCATGCGCAGCACAGCAATGAAAAGCTCACTATGCATCCCAAACAGTGTTTGGCGCCAGCAAATCAAGTTGCGCCAAGAAAAATTGGCGAGAAGCAAGTGGGCACCGTAGACTGAAAGTTTACCCTTTTATAATTAATGTTTAAATACTTTCGCTCAAGATTTCAATTTAAACATTCAAAACAAAACCACAAGCAACACTTTTTCTGACAATTTCATGAGACATTAAATAAGCAATAGAAAGTTGTCTGAACATTTTAAAAAATCATACTGAAAAATTACGAATATAAAACTATTTTCGTGTGCTTTATGTGAATAAATAAATGTACTAAAAAAAATATATACATATTTGTTTCTTAAATGTCGATTAACGATTTCACTTTTCAAATATTTACTTCACATCCAAAGTTTCAAGAACTGCGTTTGGTTATTCAGTAGATTTATAAATATATTCGAATTTTAAATAAAGTCAACATTTTAGAAACAATAATATTTTTTTCTGCGTTCAAAGGAAAACATGATTAACAAGTTTTTAAATTTTCAAAACAAATATACAAGCAAAGATACTGTGATGCAACACAACTTACCAGCAGGAGGTTGTGGTAAATCCATTTTTCTTAATAAATTTCGAAATAGAATTCAAAAGAAAATTGTCATTCTATTGTAAATCACATGTGTTTATTAACCAATTATAGTAACTTAACATTACACTTCTATCACAAAAATTGCAAAACTTTACTCCAACCATAACATTGCTTTTCCCACATTTCACTTCACTTTGCATTCTACATAGATGACATTTGTTCATATTATATTTTCATAACGGTCCCAGTTTTCTATCTGTCATTTGTTTAAAGAACGAGTTTTCTGATTTGTTTACTTGTATAAAAAATCTTTACTTTATCTGCGAGGAAGTTGGACTTCCGCTTTGAAGATTCCTTTGACTTAGCATTACACAGGAATTATGTAACGTAGTTCAAACTTTTAAATGTAAACAAATAAAGCAGAAAACTCTTCCATAGAACTTCTTGAGCTCAAAATAAGAATATGGCCGCCCTTCTAGGAAGACGCCATTTTTTTTTTTTGGCTTGACCGAATTGGATCAGCAATTTTCCATAATTTTTAAGCAGATTGAAACGAATTTTGGAATGAATATTTTTTGGAACTAGAGGATAACAGCCTTTGTTACTAAAATCTTTAAACCTCATATCTCTCAAGTCAACTTCTTGAACTTGATTTTGATTTCCATTGTTTTTTGTATGCAGCTGCAATTTCGCACAACATTGTATACATTTTACTGTCTAAATTTTAGTGTTTAAATTTTGTTATTTCTGTTTAAAATTTAAGCTAAATGTATTTTTAAATTTAAATTTATTCTACTTCTTCCAGTTGATTGTTTTGAAGCTCCATAGAACTTCCGTGTCCCAAAATGATTTCCGTCATAATGCTTTGTGAAGAAGAATATTCAAAATTTCTTCATTCCCTTTGAATATATTAATGGCCTTTAAAAGAATTATAGCGACTATCTTCAGCTCTGTTCCCATCGAGTGTTTGCTGTCTGAAGTATGCCTTTATGCGTTGTTGCTCGAAGACAGTTGGAGTGGCTCGGTTGTTGCAGTGAGATGTCGGTATAAATGCTTGGACATCAAAGGCGACTCGACGGACGGAGACCTGAGTACAGTTTCTTATGAGTTGTTGTAGTGTATGCGTCGTGGGTACGGTGTGGCCGGTCGGTCATATTTGGGGCAAACCCCCAAATATGACCTCGAGCAACAAAACCACTGAACGTAGGTACAAGCTTTAGCTTGAAGATCTTTTTAAAATGCCAAATGATTTATTTACAAAATACAAGGTACAGAATTGTTGCTTTAATCGATTCGTTATCGTTCTCTAAGTCGATATATGAGCCTGCGTTAAGAACTGTTTAAAATATTTAATCTGAATTGGATGCCATCGTCGATTAGAGATACCAATACATGTAACTAATGTCTAATTAACAGAACATTAAATTCAATGCGAATTTATTTGAGCTTGGCGCTCAAAATAGTAGCCAAAGAGATTTGATGATTTTGCTTTCGGGCGCCATACCAACATCAAAGAGAATCCAAAATCGTTAATTAAAAAGAAAATTCTCAAGATACTACAGCCAAATATGTATTACAAAAAAAGGAGAAAGCAGCTCCTTTTTATTAAATTAGTTATTAGAACAGCAAAACTAAAATCTATTATGTACTTGGAAGTCTGTATATAAGGAACTCAAACCAAAGCGTGTGTTTTTTTTTATCATTACTGTTTCTTCTAAAATATTTTCACTTGTAATGTGTGTTATATTTTGATTTCATTGATGTTTATGATTAATGCTCTGTGAAATTTCTACCCGCTTGTCTTTAATTTAGTTATTAATCTTTAAAAGAAGAACATTAACCTCAACTCAAGCAGTCATGAAAAACATAGAAAAGTTAAGATAATACGAGAGATAAAACCCAGGTAGCAATTTTAGTTTGCAGCAGACTTGCACTGCAAATCTGCAAGCTTACAGCAAATTTGTCACGACAAGAGTGTAAGTGTGAAACAAGTTTGCAGCAAGTTAACGCAAGTTTCGAAGTCACCATGGGACGAACTTGCAGCAAATTTGCACTGCATACTCATTGCAAATTATAGCAAAAACAGAGTACGAACACAACCCGGAATAGAACTCGCGACCTACCGGTTGGTAGCCTGACGTCTATACCACTCGGCCAGCTCGTCTACGAGAGAAGATAGATTTCGCTAATACATCGTTAGATTCGTATACGATTTATTTTGAACTATCTTCTTGATTTCATTAATTTTTTGAGTTGAGAATATGATTTGAAGTCAATGAGAAAGCGATTTTCGCTAATAATTACGTTTTGCTAGTAGAATAAATTATGAAATTAGAGTTCAAAAGTAATTACTTTAAAATGGGACAAAATGTATAAGTTATTATTTTTCAACCAACATTGACTGTTTTTCAGGTTTAATTTTGTCTATAACCGTTAAAATTTCAACATTAAGAAAAAGGCGATATAGTTTTCTTTAAAGTGCGAGTTCTATATAAATAAAAAGATGGAAAATGTTTCAAAAAAAATTTTTTTATAAAAAAAAGTTAGTTTTTTTGCAAATTATCATTGATTTATTGAATTAATAAAAAGAAGTAATTATCTCTTTGTGTTATCTTTGCATCAAGCTTATTTTGCAAATTTGCATTGCAAAGGAGGTGGCGCTATTTGTCACGGTGAACTTGCAGCAGACTTGCAATGCAGTGAAGGTGGCGCTAGTTGTCACGGCGAATTTGCTACAAGTTCACTTCAAATTTGCTATGATAAGCTAATACCAAGTGAAAATCAAACTTGCTGCAAACTTACGTGCTATCTGGGAAACTGCTATGACGAAAATTTTATAAAAAATATTTATATTGCTCTCTTTAAAATAAGGTATTTAACTTTATATGCACACAGGGCCGCATTAGCAAATATGCAACAACCCAAGGATCCTCGATGCCTTGTAATATTTTCTTTTTTGCGTTATTTTCATGGTAATTTAATTTAATGCTTTCACTTGCTTTACAACAGCTGTGAATTCGAACTTATTCAAATTAAAATCAAGTATCTCTTTATTTGAAGAATATTATTCTATTTTCTTATATTTTCAAATTCGCTTGCAGTTCAGAGTGGTCCAATTTGTTTCTCAGTTGGCTGACTGGCTCAACAAGTTTTGTATTAGAGTATTTCTATCATATATGTAAAAAAAGATTTGTAATTTTTTAAATAACTTTTAAATTTTATATCTTTTTTATTTGCGAGATGCTCAAACCAACTCACCAATGGAGGAGAATCACAATGAAATATCTTGCTATATTTCAGTCAGGTTGCACAGAAATGAAATGAAAATCAATAAAAAAGTATTTGGCTTTAGAAGTTGGAGGGAGAAAAGGGGCCCCCGAAGCATCTACTGCCTACAGGCGTCACCTCCGAGAGAAGGTGACGGTCTATCGGAGATGACGGTCGAACTCTCATATGTGACAAAATACCGTCAGATTTGAGTCTCTAATAAGTACGAGACTAATAATGTGAAAAAAATGGTTGACCCCACAACGGATAGATCATGTCTGTAAGAGTATGTCCCATAGTATTTATTATTTTTTGCCTGTGACGTTATCGTACCAGTGTATGCGCATGCGCGTGATTGTTATGAATTATCTTTATGTTAAGGTTATAAATAAGTGCAGCGTGGAAAAGCGTTTAGCTTGGAGATTGATTCTGGTGTCATTTTAAAGAGCTTGAGGTGTATTACTAGGACCCAAAATGAGACAATAAAAATATTTATCAGAATATAAGTGCATGTTTTTTTATTATAACATGCAGTCTTCTTTAGAAATCTACGAAACTTACAGAATATTTGACAATACGTAAAAGAAACATTGTATTAAATTTTGAATTCAAAAATTTGAATATTACGGGAAATATGAGCATTTGTAGTAAATAATGTTTTACTGCGCATACGCGAAATGTAGTTCTATATACTGACAACAGATGCCGCCATCAAAAGCTACTCTATATAAAACATAAGATAAGCGCAGTAGATTTTTCGTGAAGACGTCAGGATAAAATCATAAAACAAGTGTTTCGTATTAATATGTAATTTAACTATCAATCCCTTTAATACAATATTTACACAGAGTAGTATAGTGGTTACAGAATAGACAAATCACAAGCTACCACAGAGCCTTGTTACATGCGATAAACTTTGGCTAGTTATTTCATTGTATTTTTTATTAAATTATCGAAAGTATTGCACTGTCCTTTGTGATTCTTGTCAGGTGAGAAAAGTTAAAGTGCTTTAACTTACATAAGCCAGGAGGTCACGATGATAAAAAAATTTTATGACTTCATCACCCCTCTGACCAAAATTCTGGATTCATCACTAATGGTGCATCTTTTTCTTAATTCCCTGACAAAGAGCCGGTCGACTTTGCGGCCCTCATTTCTATAGTAAAAATGGTTTGTAAGATTGGATACCCTATATATCGTAAAGCCTCTTTTTTACGCCAAGCTGACCAGATTTTACGTTCATTCTGGTCTGATTCTTTTAACATAGGCCTACGTTCCTCCCATTGGGGCCTCGGGATGGAATTCGATTCACACGCCACAAAAAACGTTCTACGGGAGATCATCCGTATCTCGGTAATTATATATGTTAAAGACATAACTAATGTCTTATTTTAGAGATAAAAGGTAACAACAGAAGTTACAAAAAAAATAATAATCGGAATTGTAGTTCAACGACTACCCAGTCGCAAAGTTGGACAAAAATACGCATGAATTGGTGACGCGATCCTCTATCAGTGGTCCCCAACCCCCGGACCGGTCCGTGGATCAAATGGTACCGGGCAGCCCAAGGAACATTAAATTATTTCCATTTTTATAAGCTTTTTTTCAACTTGGCCGTCTTCCTTCAAATCTTGTGATCGATTTCTTACCCCCAGATGGAACCGTCTCGTTGCAAAGAAACAAGCTCAGGGTTCTCATCGATTTAGCGTTCTAGTGAGTTAAAATGTTAAATCACTTTATATTCATTTTTTGGTGTAACTGTATTTTATTTTGAATATGCTTAATTATTTGTTTATTAAACATGTTTTTTAATGTCTAAATACAATTAAATTAAAATTATTAAATAAAAACAATCTAAAATATAAACAATCAACGTCCGCCCCCCCCCCCCCCCGCGGGCCGCGGTAAAATTATCAAACGTTGGCCGGTCCGCGGCAATAAAAAGGTTGGGGAACATTGCTCTATATCTCGGTAACTTAACATGTTAAAAACATAATTAATGTCTTCTTTTAGAGATAAAGGGTAGTAACAGAAATTTAAAAAAAATGGAAATCGAAAAAAAAGTCGCGCGAGTCGAGTAGTCCTACACCTTTAACATCAGCGGCTGTTTGAAAAAGACAGCCTCCCGTCAATTTTTTTACTTTCTCGTATACGAAGTATACAAAGAGAATGTATTGTAATCGTCAAAAAATTCGGACTCGAGATTTTGACGAATCTCCACGTTTTAGACCTCCTCGAGTCCGAAAAACTCAATTTCGGAATTATGTCTGTGTGAACACGATAACTCGAAAACTATTAGAGCTACGGGGATAAAATTTGGTATGTTATTTTGACACATAATTTGTAGGTTTCTACCAAATTTTGGGCGAAATCCGTTGACGGGAAGTCTGTCTGTCCGCGTTCATGTGAACTTCTTCAAGAGCGTAACAACCCGCTGCAGGTCCCAGCTGCCTCGACAGCACGCTTCTTCCAACTCAGACGATTCAAAGCAACTCTTTGCCAGTTTTTTATTTTCAAAATTTTGATGTCATTTTCTGTATCGTCCAGCCATCTTGTTGAAGGTCTGCCCCGGTCACGGGCTCCTTGAAAGTGTGCAATCTAGTCGAGTTATTTTCGGGGGTTCTCCAGACATGGCCGAGCCATCTCAGTCTGTTACTTCGGATGATTTGTGTAACCTGACGCTCTTTGCAAAGTCTATAAAGTTCAAAATTATATCTGGTTCGCCAGCACCCTTGTTCTTTTACAGGCCCGAATATAGTTCTTAACACTTTTCTTTCAAAAGTTTCCAGAGCTCGCTGGATGTCTACGTTTAATGTCCGAGTTTCGCTAGCATACAGCAGCACAGGCAATATAAGTGTCTTGTATAATCTTATTTTAGTTCTTTGGTTAACAAGCTTGGATCTTAATTGTTTTTTTTTAATCCAAAGAAACATTTGTTGGCCGATTTTATTCTGTTGGTTCATGTGAACACTAAACTCAAAAACTTGAATAGTTAGAAGAATAAAATTTGGTACACAGTTTTAACATCAAGAATGTCGGTCCGTATAAAATTTTGGGCCAAATCTGCCAAAGGGTTGACTCTTTGCATAATCGCATACTTCTAAACATTTTAACACGTAACGCCTAAAGCTTTGATAAATAAAAATTGGTATGAGGCATGGTAACAATAATTGTAGATCCGTGCCCAATTTTCGTTTCAATCGGTCGAAAAGAAGGTGTTAAAATCTCCTATTTGTCTTTTCTCATCACACAATGACGCGAGGTCGTTATTGCGTAATTCACTTGCGCTAATTCTTTCCGCTTCTACCCATGCCTTTCACCTCCAAACTTTTTTTCACCACTGCATTAGGGACGCCTGTTCGCTTTACTGCCTTTTAGCTTATTTTTTCTCCACATGTGTTAGTATACGAGAAAGTTTATGGGAGACCACTCCCGCTGGTTTTTATACAGTAATCCATATAACTTCTTCTGATATTTTCTATTTGCCAAGGAAAGGATAACACAACATAAATTTCAGATTAAAACACAAAACAAATAAAGGGAAAACTCTCTACAATAACAACCCTATATTCCAAGCAAAATTGGCTGTTCAATAGGGTTTGACCACTCTGAAGAGTTTCCATGGTTGGGAGACAAAATACAAGCCTAAATTCATTATTTCTGACACAGTCCATTTTAAGACTTACCTAAGGAAAACAGCGGAAGTGGCCTCCCCGAAACTTTCTCGTATACTCATTTCCCCAAAACTCGTATAGCGAGTCAGTTCCCCGCACCCTCTCTCGGATAAAAATTTCGAATCTTCTCTATTCCCAGAACGCAACAAGTTTCTCCAGGACACGTAAAAACAACAAAACAAACGGAAATAAAATATTCCGAGCAGGAAATCAGAATTCGCCAAAAGGAAGAAAAAGGAGCCAAAAGGGAAGAAAAAAGCGCCAAGCAGGAGTCATTAAGCAATAAGCTTTTCGTCATGAAACCGCTGAATATCATGCACAGAGATTACTTCCAGTGCGCATTTCGCGTGGAGATCAAAAGTAAAAAAAAAAATTGAATACGCAATTTGAACACCTCTTTTTTAACCGATTGAGATGAAAATTGGGCACAGATCTATAATTAATGTTAGCATCCATGATACCAAGTTTTATTTATCTAAGCCAACGTTTAGGAGATATAATTTTTAAAAGTATGCGATTATACAGACCCACAGACACTCAACCCTTTGACGGATTTGGCACAAAATTTTATACGGACCTACATTCCTGATGATAAAACTGTGTACCAAATTTTATCTAGCTATCCCGTTCACATTAACACAGACAGACTTCCCGTGACGGATTTTGTCTAAAATTTGAAAGAAACCTACAAATTATGTGTCCAGACCACATACCAAATTTCATCCCTGTAGATTTAATAGTTTTTGAGTTATCGTGTTCACAGACAGACATAATTCCAAAATTGTGTTTTTCGGACTTGGGAGGTCTAAAATGTGGAGATTCATCAAAATGATCGAGTTCGAATTTCTTGACAATTACAATACTTTCTGTTTGTATATTTCGTATACGAGAAAGTAACCAGTGGGAGTGGCCTCCCCTAAACTTTCTCGTATACTGCTCAAAAATTTGTCATTTCCCCTCCCCTTGCATGGATAAAAAAAATCGAACCTACTGTAATCCAGAATACAACGAATATCAGAAGGTTTTTCATTGCAGATTATAGTGATTGTAAAATATTTAAGTGAAGAATCATATTAAAAGAGATGCCTATGTATTAAAGCTTAGCAATATTTATTTTCCATCACACTCCAGGAAGATCCGCTATTATACGAGAGAGCGAAAACAAAACAGGAGATAAAACGTATCCATCACAAACTCCGTCTCAAGGACAAAGTGACGTAATCCTACCGCTTGGTACCAGAGATTGCTAAGTACGCATGTGCATGGAGATCGGTTTTGAAACGAATGCTTAACAAGTATGCGATTATACAGACCGACAGACAGTCAACCTGTTGACGGATTTGGCCCAAAATTTTATACGGACCTACATTTATGACGATAAAACTGTGTACCAAATTTTATCCATCTAGCTATTCAAGTTTTTGAGTTATAGTGTTCGCATGACTTCGGACATACAGACAGATAGACTTCCCGTGGACGGATTTTGTCCAAAATTTGATAGAAACCTACAAATTATGTGTGAAGACCACATACCAAATTTTATCCCTATAGCTCTAATAGTTTTTGAGTTATCATGTTCATAGACAGACAGACATAATTACAAAATTATGTTTTTCCGACTCAGGGAGGTCTAAAACGTGGAGATTCGTCAAAATCTCGAGTTCGAATTTTTTGACGATTACAATACTTTGTATACGAGAAAGTAAAAAAAAATGCTTGGCCATTATTTTAGAGACCAAAACGCTATGTTTATGCCAAAAATGGCTTCTTTCTCTTTAGTAACCATGGAAACGGACAAAGTTCACTTTTCTCTCCACAATGGAGAAGGGATGATTATTTTGAATTTAATTTCTGTGTGTATGCACTTCTTGTTCTTCCTGTTCTGAACAAAAGGTCCAAGGCTAGGGAAACAAAATAAATGAATTTCAATGAAATTCAACAGGCGACCACCCCTGCCGTTTGAAGGGGTTCAAGTGTTATAGTCCATAGAGGTTTTTTAAACATTATGTCTGTTTGCCAAAAATTCTGCATCCAGCAAAAGTAGTTGTTGAGAGGGTTGACCACTATCCAGGAGTGGCCACTTAGAGAAGTTTTACTGTATGACAACATGCTGTTTTTTTTCCATGCATATCAATTTGATCATCACAGACACTAAAGTATGTAACAATTGCAAACATTTTATAAACAAAAATTCCTTTCGTCATGAAAATAAATGCATCTCTGTAATAAAATTTGCTTTATTGTTATATATATTATATTGTTAAAAATCTTCCATATATCTTCTTGTGATTAAAAACATATATGTACATTCTTAATGGAAAGGATACCTACTCCTTAGGCATGTACCATAATTAGTGATAACACAATGTACATTTCTGCAAAATACCTTGGGCATAACAACCTGATTATAACAAACACTAAAAAAATATGCAGTATTAACAGTGATTATATACATCAAAAATACTTTCTTCATAAAAATAAATTGCATTTTTGGAATAAAATTTGCTCCCTTTCTATTCTGGTAGCGCAACATGTTGCTCAATATTATACAATATTGTTTGATATTATATAATATTATACAGCATTGTACAATATTGTGAATATTGTTCAATACTGTACAATATCTTTGTGCTACTGGGGAGTGTTTTCTTTTTCAAGGAAAGGATACTCTTTAGACATGCATCACCATGTGATGTTTGGCAGAATAAACTTCCACAAACGACACAAAGCAAATATAACATGCAGTTATTTATGAATATAACATTCCTCATATAAAACTATGATTGATAAACATATTTACATACTTCAAGTCATCGATGAAAATGTTCAAATAAAAATATTTTAAACAGCAGCTCTAATGTATAATGCTAAAAAATATGCAATATTTACAATGATTTTCTGTCTGAACATGCCTTAGTCCTGTGCCCACTCAACCGTTTCAGTAACCGTAATGGTGTCAGGCACGGGGACACAGGGCGGCGTTCTGTCCGAACATGCAGTCCTGTGTCCACTCAACCGGTTCAGTTGCCATAATGGCATCAGGCACGGGGACATGGGGCGGCATTTTGTCTGAACATGCATCCGCATATAGTTTGTTTCAATATCCTGAGACTAGCACTTTTGGACAATTTTACACTGGAAAGGGGTGGCAGGCAATGAGTAAGATGAGGGCATTTCCAGAGTTTTTGTTAGATCACACTAAGTAAAACGTAAACATCTCCCCTTCCATTCTTCACTTCTCCCCTATTTTGGAGAAAATAACTCCGACTGGCGCATGCACAGAGGGTTTCGGAATCCGAGAACACACAATATTCTGCTTCCATGAAAATAAATTGCCCTAAGGAAATAAAATTTGCTTTATTGTTATACAGTGTACCATTAACCCTCTGCAGCCAGAAAAGTAATTAGATGCATAATTATGCTTTGATTACAAGGCCTAATTTTAGTGTTTTGAGACCAAAACAATATAATTGTGCAAACTGATACAAAAAATTAAAAAAAAAAAATTTTTTTTCTAAAAAATTAACCTGCAACTTCTTACAACTCTGTAAGTATTTCTTTTTAACTCTAAAAATAATAATAAAAAAACATTAAACTGATGCACCATCTAGAACGGTGCCCGAGAGCAGGCATCCAAGTCAAAAGGGTTAAAAACCCTCAGTAAATCTTCTTGTAGTAAAAAACAAATTGCCAGGGAAAAGATACTTATTAGGTATGTATCATCATGTGAGGTATGACAGCATACAAGTCAGCAAAAGACTTAAGACAAATGTAACAACATATAGTGGATATCTGTGCATAACAAGGGCATTTATCATTACTGCAGTGGCATTCTTGACAATCATGATCACTTGTATGACCAAAAAAGTGCATCAGGTAGTGATTAGGTAATAAGCAACTTTGGCTGCACACTGAACATACAAGGTGAGAATTTTCTGTTTTAATGCTATGCTGCAAGACATGAGTTCCAAATGACTCCCAAAAGATATGCATCTTACAAATAATGCAATAAATTTTGCGATCACATGGTTCATGGTCAGGGTTGTTTGCCCCAGAATCTGAATTTTCAGCTGATTTTCTTTTGGTACATTTGCTTTCAGAAACAACCGCAGAAACAGAGGTGACGTGATGAAGCTCTTGAATCTGATTTGAATGTGAACAACCTGAATGGCTATTTTTTGATGACTTTGAGCTCTCAATTCTTGGTTGATCTGCGAGTGCAGATTGTATCTTTTTAATCATTTCTGAAACTTTAACTGAGTTTCCAGTTCCAACAATTCCATGAGTCTTAGAGAGATTTGTTACTTTGAAAGAGACATGAGAGAAAGAGCATGGTTTAGAACTTTTCTTGTATTGCTTAACAGGTGGTTTAAAGCTGCACACAATGCAAGTACACAATACCTGATGTAAACATTTCCGTTTATGAGCTACTAAGGCTAGTTTAGTGAATTCATTCTCATTACCACAATCAGCGCAAGGATAAACTTTAGGCCTATCTGTTGGTAAAGGTCCATTAACTCCATTTTGGGATGTAGCAGTTCCCATGACGACAGTCCTTCTGTGCTATAAAGTAAATCATAAACAGTAGGCATAAAACTACAGAAATTTATATCTTTGTCAGGTACTTGCATGTTAAAGCAGCCACCAAACTTGCTTGGCGACCCTCGGATTTCGCCAAGCTCGTAAGTTCAGTGTTCTAGCAAAGATAGTTCTGGCTCTGGCAGCTATCGAAGCCGTAGGATGTTTCTTTAAGTTAAGGAAATCTGTCCGGTTCACACTTAGCTTTAATCACAAAACCTCCCACAAGTTTGTAAGTTCAGTGTTCTAGTGCAGTTACTATGTTTCGGCTCCCAAGGCTAGGGAAGCAGCAGGATGTTTTTTTTAAGCTTAAAAAAGTCTGCCTCGTTCCCACTTAGCTTTATTCACAAAAAAAAAACACAAGCAATATTTTTTAAAAACCAATTCTAATTTAAGAACAAAAGCAACACCATAAATATGCAAGCAAAAAAGTGACACAACTACAGGACTGCATGTTTTTATAGGACTGCAAATGTTTTTGGAACGATTTTACCACCATCTTGGCGATATATCTCGGTTGCTTGGCAACTCAATCTCAGTGGACACTTTAACATGCAAGTACAGTTTGTCAATACAATGGAAAATAAACTTATCAAACTAACACCACAAAATAAATTTTAAATATTAACTTAAAAACATTAACTAACAGGAAATAATTAACTTAAAACTAATTTTCAGAGCACATTACATTTTAAATATTCATGCCACTGGCATTGAGCTTTTACACTTAAAATTCCATAATATACTTAAAAGTATTGTTTAAAAATTCAAATTTAATCTTGGTTAATAATTAGAATATAGAAAATATTTTAAATTTTTTTTTCAACAGAACTGAAATTTTATATTTGATAACAGATCTCGTATGGAAATTCAAAACAACTGCCTTCACTCTTTAAACATAGTCGAAGATAGGATAATTTATAGATATTGTGCTCAGAATACTATGTGCATGCGAATTTGTGCTGTTTTGTTAACTCTAGAATGGATCTGAAGATTTCAGATCCACAAAGTGAACAATTGGATCTGGATTTGATGTGAAAACCTGTTCCTCAAATTCTTTGGATGGAGACACAAGTTTAGCATTCTATTAAACCCTGCGAATGCCCTGTTATTATGATCTTATAGCTTTCAGGTGGGAAAACTTAACTTTTAAAGTGAATGAAACAAACTTTTTTGTATTTAATGATATCCTTAAAGAACATTTTATCCATGGAAATTTAAGGAAGTAGGCATATAAATACAAAATATCTGCTTTTGAATTGAAAATGAGAAATAGAATAAAGCTGTCTCTGCTGCAAAGAGGGTTAAAGGACAATTACATTTCACTTCCACGACTACAAAACTAGAAAGAATATAATATTACAGAAAATGTCCTGGTTCTACAACATGGGCACCCACGGGGGCAAGGTGGATAATTTAATTCGGTTGATAAAATACAAACTATAATTTAATTTGGTTGATAAAATACAAACTATAATTTAATTTGGTTGATAAAATACAAACTATAATTTAATTTGGTTGATAAAATACAAACTATATATACTCGCATAATTTTTTTTTTTGATAAAATATGAAACAAAAATTGGGGAGAGGAATAAACTTACATCGCAAAAGCATACATTTTTTTAAAAATCTTACAAATCAAGAATTTGCATTATTATACTCACTAACAATATCCACAAATGTGTACTTTTATAATTTTTAATTGCAACATTAATCAAATTAATCAGAATCATTTTTAAAATTAGAGCAATCCATGCATACAAAAGAATATTCATCATCACTCGTTTCAGGTTCCTCAAGTTGAAATTTTCTAACATAAATATGAGGTAAACATTCAAAATTTAGATGTTTTTGACATTCCATTTTGAATGGCCTTAACTGCATTACCAACTTTAGATGGCGAGTAGCAAAATTTTTTTATGGAAATGCTACCTGCCTTTTTATTTTTAATTGGATCCATTACTATGTAAAATGAAAACAAAACTAAATCAGTTACTTTTATTTCAGAAACAAAGCTAGTTACTTTTCATTTTAGAAATAAAACTAAATCAGTTGCTTTTATTTTAGAAATAAAATTAAGTTAGTTGCTTTTATTTTAGAAACAAAACTAAATTAGTTGAATTTATTTCATCCAGATATTCTTAAATTTATGTAATGGCTAAAAACACAATAATGAAGTTATGTGGCCAAAACTGGAACATGTAGTGTTCCACTTTTGGCCAAAACTGGCACATATAGTAAATTTAAAGTACCAGTTTTGGCCACCATCCATTTAATCTTAAAAATAATTAATTTTGATATGAAATCAGAATAAAAAGAAAGCTTACCTCATAAACCCTAGGGGTAATCAGTTTTGGATTAATCATTTAATTCTGAGAGCTTCATGATGAAAAATTGCAAATACTTGTTCCTTAACAGTTGTGAATATACAATACATGATCATGCATTTAATTTTTTTACAAGTCACATGTTTGAGAAAAATGAACCAATCAGATTGAAAATAGTAAAATAAGGATTGTTTAAAGTATTGGAATGTTTCTTATTAGTCAATTTGAAATTACTGGTTAATTATTGGGAAAACAGATCCAATGTGGCCAAAACTGGAGCATCTACCCTACAATGCAGATTTATTAAAATAACAGTTCGACTTGATCAAAATATTTGTTTTGAATTCAAGCATTGCAAAACCTTTTTTAAAGTGCCAATATAATTTTGGAAGTGAGAGAATTAGCATAATTAAGTGCCAAAACCAAGAGTCAAATTTACCCGATTTTGTATCTCAATAATATCCTGTTGATCTCAATCAACTTCAATCTCATACGATAAAGTCAAGATTAGGTATAAATTGATCCAGAAACTTGACAATAAGTAAAACCCAACTTCTCAAGATTTAAAATATATAAGCAGTTTCAAATTCAGTATTAATTCAATAGATTTTTTTCTGAATATTTTTGGATGCAGATTTGACTAAATAATAATTATATTGATCAATGTATTTACATATATTTTATATGCTTAAACACTTCAAAACAATCAATCTAAAGGAAAAAAAACTATTAAAAAAGCTTTTGTTACTTAAATTCATATCAATGGGCGAAAAATTGTCAGCAGGTTCTGTACCGTTTCGACATTATTGATCAAGGGATCTAAATTACTAATAACTTCAGGTAAATACATTAGCAGAAAAAAAAAGAGCGGAATATTACACGATTTACCATGAAGTATGGGGAAAATCCATTTTCAAAATAAAAATCCAACGAAAATTTAAGCTTTGGTAGCTTAAAATTTTAGAAACCAACTAAAATTGTTATAAATTATTTTCCATTCGTAAAACAAAACAAGACATGCTTCCACCACATGTTTCGGTTTCATTACTTTGTTTCGTAATGTACATTTACGGTTCCGGTTTAGATTTAACCGAACGAAAATATTGTATAAATATTTAAGTTTCATAAAAGTTCGAAACAGCTTAAATAAATCAGAACTATTTCTCTGTGAGTTCTATAAATATATAAAACAGGTAAAGATCATTTGTTAAAACAACAATTATTTGCATGACAGGCCACATAGTTCCTCATAACATAGGGGTATACATGTTAAGAGCAAAAAGAAAAATACTAAATTGCGAAAGTGTTCGGGAAAATTGAAATTACAGAATTTTCATTTCTAATGAGAACACTAGGAGATTACTGAAACTTGTTTCCTGTTGTTGATATACAAAATTGAATCAAAGGACACGAGAACACGAAAAAGAATATGGAGGCCTTTCTATGAGGGCGCCATTTTTTTTTCTCTTGACCGAATCAGATCGGCAATAATTTAGCCCATCTTTTGATGGCAATTTTCGTTTCTTTTTTATTACGGATTGAATAGAACTTTGGAATGAATAGGGGATTAGCCTTTGTAGCTTTAAATCCCATAAAAACCTTTTTAATCAATTAATCACGAGAACACTGAAATGTTCCAAAGAGCGTGCTGGTATTTTATAATTTTCCTCGAAATTTCGTTTTATCCCAAAATACCAAGATAAGAAATAGTGCATATAAATGATAAGAGTGTAATGTAAATATTGAGTAAGACTGAGCGGAAGTCATGCAATGCAGTTCAATTCAGTGGCGGCGATTGAGTTGAAAAATGGGGGGGGGGGGCGGCAAAAAATTAATAGACATCTGTATAGGGGTAAACAACAAAATTTGAAAAATTAGCTATAAACTTTTGGTTAACTCTTTCCAGGATACTATTGCTTTTTCATAGTTCCTAGTTTTAGACAGCTATAAAATGAAATAAAAATTTAATTCTTTCAGCAAAATGTAGGGGGGGGGGGGAACTGCCCCCTCCAGACTCGCCGCCACTGGTCCGATTGTTAGCCTAACAACCTGGGCATTCTGATCGCAGTCAAATAAATAAAAATGGGGATTACAGCCTTTGTTGCTTCAAATCCCATAACTCCTATCATTCAAGTAAATAAAAATTAACTGGAAAATGGTGAAGCTGAGAACAACTAAAGTGTTAATTATCATTTAAATGCCATATGAAATTTAGTCATAATAACAAAATAATTACTGATATCAGTGAAGTCTCCCCCCAAAGAGGATGTAAAAATTTTAAATTTCAAAAGCTTCACAAATTAAACTCTCTAACTGGTACCCAAACGTTGAACGAAAAGTTGAGCTCCATCATCAAAATCTATAACATCGATCTTAAGATCTAAATATGTTTTCTTGAATTTTTTTTGCAAATCAGCAAACAAATTGCGAATAATAATAACAAAATAAATAATTGCTTGAAAGTGAGTTAAATTATAATTCCCTTCAGAGGCTGATTACAGAAAAATGATGAAAGACGTGGTTACAGCAAGAGTTCACTTTTAGGTAACAGTAATCATAATCAGTGCCTGACAACTCAATTTAGAAATTAAAAAAAGTGATACATCCTTTTAGAATCCTACAACATAATCTGTCAATTTATATAATGCGATACCTCATAAATGGTTAACTCACTAAACTTCTATTCTTATAAATTTACTGATAGAGAATCGAGTTACCGATGGTGGCAAAAGCAGGGAAAAAGAAAAACATTTACAGAAAAAGTTGTTTTTCAAATATTGTACATGCCTAATTTGAAACTTCAATCATCTATCAAGGTCTCATAACAATCTACACTGCAATGTTTATTGCATGTTAGTACAAGATATTTATATATCCCTGTGATGTCGTTTGTTACTCTGAAAGCTTTAGAATATTGTGAAAAATATTACAGAAATATTGTAGAAGATTTTGTGCTATTAGTGGCACCAAGTTAGATTTGATTTAACTTTAGAATTTGTTGAAATTTTTTATCACTCAAATTGTCTATAGTATTAATGGAAAATATTAATTGTACATTTAGAAATGAATTCTCTACTGAAAGCTGTTCTTGCTTGCCATCCAAAATATAACTGAATATTAACATTTAACTCTTCAAGCCAATTTATTTATTGAATAATTTATTATAATTTAATGGAATATATCCATAAATGGTTCATTGTTTTTAATCACCTAATGTGATAATCATTTTAATGCAAAATACAGTAAAACACCTTTTGTATGTTTCTCATTTATAGGTCGTTTCATCATAGTCCTGATTCATTCATATTCACTGTACTGATAAAGTACTTCATTTATACGAGGCAAAGCTTCTGTTACGAGTCGATTCCTTCTGTCCTAAAATGTAAATTTTCCTCCTTTCTAGTGTGTGAACTACGATAAAGATATAAAGACTTCGAGATTGACAATGGATGATTTAATAGTGGACAAATTGTCTGCCGCTAATTTAAGCGATGATGAAGAAATTATTCCATCTTCGTTTATAGACGTAATGGAGTCAATTAAGAAACTTCGAACTTTCTTCTTTGTCAAAACATTCAATGAACTTAATTCGATTCATAATGCTATACTTAATACTGACAGACAATCAGCTCGTCAGACTAAGGTTAAAGATTTTTTAAATTAAACGCCTACCTACATGCACATTAATCATATAAAATAAGAAATCTATAATTAGTACTCAAGATATACAATAGATATGATTTTTCTCACTTTTATGATAAAAGTTTAATTTTAAAATTTAATTATCAATTTCCATACTATGTAGTATTATACTAGTTCTATCTTGAAAACTTTAAAATTAATATTTTTAAATGAATTTTCATTAACAACATGAAGTTTGTAATAATCAAAGTTGTTTAGTAAAATTTCGATTATATGTCGTTTTATGCCAGTCCCTTGAAAGACATATAAACAGTGCTTTATCGTACATTCTAAATAAATAAGCCTCAAGTTTTTCTTGAACAATTACTAAAGATAAAGCATTGATGTGAATAAAAGTTCCTAATATTTGGTAAAAATTTCAGATAAATTTTTATGTGCCTGAATTCATATTTGCTTATAAAAGCAAATATCTTTTTTTTCAAAGAAAAAGATATAAATAACAGTGCACATCCAATGTATATCTTTAAAGGTGTTATTAAACAACTACGCTTTGGTGGACATTTAAAATATCTATAGTAGAACCCCGGGAATCAAAAACTAATTGAGGCGGTTTTAGTTTAATTATATTAATGTCCCGTTTTGAAGCAACACGAGGGATATTTTGGGACAGACCTCATAATTTTGAAGCATAGTCAGATGACGAGGACGACACCTGAACTGTCACCCCCTCTCCAAACTTCCACGCCACACCAACAGGAGGACGTTTGGCCATTATGTATGATTTAGCGTACAACAGGCCCCATACACGGCGGATCTTCAGTGGAATCGGTTTTTGAACCTGGAACCTCCGGCCCCAAAGTCGAGACCCTACCATTAGGCCACCACGGCCTGATCAGATTCCGGAGAATTCAGTAAAATACTCGATATACCAAATGAAGTAGAGTATCTCTGGGTGCTATGTGAAGGCATATGGAGAGAGCATGCAGCGATTCGCAGGGTACAGTGGCAAACAAATTGAGGGTAAAAAGAAGATATCCGAGTTTGTTTCTATTAATTTAGGTGCTGCATTCATTCTTAAAGACCAATTAAAATACTTCTTTTAAGTAAGGAATAAACATTAACTTTGTTTCTGATTCGTAACTGTTATTTTTCCTTTATTTTTCAGTAAAAAATTTTCCAGGAAATTAAAGCTGTTCGGATTATTCGAAATTTCAGTTTCCTGGGGTTCTAGTGTATTAATCTTTACTAATAGCTAAATGCATATTACAAATACAGTTAAAAATACAATGAAATCAGCACATTTAACACTAAAATTTATTTTATTACTCTTTGTAATACAAATGATCCCTGTCATTAAAACATACTTTCATTTTTTTTTCTTTACAAATTTGTTGAGATATTTTATTGTCATCTGAAAGATCTCTTTTAGTTCATTTCAATCATTTTTTTTAAACAAAGAGATTTGAATACAAAGTAATCTAAAATCACAAAAAAAGACTAATCCTTTGCTAACATAATGAAATTGATCCAGGTCAACAAAATGCAATAGAATTCATACCAAATGAAATATTTGTATTTGGCCAGCAAAGTAACATCTTATAAGTAATGTGCTTTAATGCACAGATACAAAAAAAATATGTACTTATGTGTTATAGTGGCCTCTGAGCTTACTTGGCAAACTTCAGATTACGCCATGTAGATTGCAGCTACTGTGATATCGCCACGAGAAAACCCACCAGACACGCCAATGGCAGTTGTTATGGAAACAGGATATTCCACTGCATTTTAGAGGGTGAAGGAACAGGCTTTATTTCATTTGGCACAGATAGAACCAGAGGAAGTCTCATTTCGCTTTGTACTTCGGCCAAAAACAAATTCATTACCTAAAGAAGTGCGCTTAGTTTGCCAAATGTTGAGGTTGATTTTATACCCGCTTCCCTCCTTTCTTCGACACGTCTACTTGAGGCAACACTCGTCAGGGTTTTTCTTGTGGAGGTAGGACAGTATGATCTTGCCATGATGATATTTGGCAGTTGCTTATGAGGCCACTATAACACATAAGTACCAAAAATGCAATAAGTATGGAAGACAACTCCTACAGTAGTTTCAACAACTGATTCTTGAAAAGGTATGCTCATCCCTGAGTACTATGGACATACTAAAGTAATACAAATAATAATATGCATGGGCTAAAAGAGCTCTTACAAACTTATTTTGGTTGTCACACAGCAATGAATCCATTCCTTTCCTTGAAAAAAAAATCCCTAACTTAAGGTTATCACTTACTTTTTTTTACATTTACAGAACATTTTTAGTAAAACAAGAACAAAACATATATATGACAATAAAAATTATATAAATACTTTTAACTGCAGTATACAGGTATTCATTATTCTGTTAGAAAAACTCTAAAATTCAAAATAAAAATTGGTGGTACAATATCAACAATTAGGTGCAATTATTTGTACTTATAAAGTAGACGTTCACCAGTAATCCACTCCACTTTTTTTTAGTACACAGGATGCCAAACCCCTTCGCCAATGAAAGAAACCGACGAAAATTGGTGTAGACCGAAGAAAAAGTTGGATTTCCATCTGGTTTTGATTTTTAATCGGCACACTAGTCATAAGACTGAAATACGATAGTCGGTTAGGGGGACTGAGCTTCTCTCACAAAAGCTAAAACCAAAAATGGGAGAGGGGAGTGAGCCAGTCAGTTGCAATAACTTGTTTCGAGCTTGAACTCTTGCTGTGTCAAACATGCAGATTTGCAGAGAAAGATTGCTATCTGGGTAATATTTCACAAAATTTTGATAATTTTTTTTTCATTTCTAAAAATAGAATCAAAACCTTAAATCTGGCAGAATTATGTTTTTAAGGAATGCACATTGCTGCATACACCAAACTAAAACGAATTATAATAGTTATTATGGAACAATCCCATATTCTAAAAGAGTATTGAAAAGCATGGCTACAGCTCACAAATCTTCATAATTTTGCATTTGGAAGCCATTTTATGACAAGACTGAATATATTTATCATCCATCATTGTAAAATACAGTCTAAATATACATACATATAACGAATGATCATAGGTCATATTACAAAACTGAACATTATAGAAATGATGCATGTCTTACAACTTCAACAATTAAAAACACTTTTGAAATCTAATAAAATGAAGAGGGCATGGACTACTTTAAACAGAAAAGTTTTCATCTGCCATCTGTTGAAGACAAATGCATTCCCTTTATTCTCACAAATGTCTTCTTTTTATTCTTACAAATGTATTCCCTTTATTCTTACAAATGTATTCCCTTAATTCATCGTTTCCGTCCTACAACTTTTGATGCATCACCAACATGGACTTGCTAGTATTAAAACAGTTTTTGCATGCAATACCAGTACATACTTTGTCAGAAACCTCAACATGCTCCAAACAGATGGCAAAAGGGTTAAGAAATCTTAAGATTAGAACAGAAACTGATTTTAAAAGTACAGAAGCATTTTTTTTATGGAGGAAAACTACAAATATTTGAATACACATTCCTATATAAACTGTGATTGATAAATATATTTACAGTATTTCCAGTCATCAATGTAAATGTTAAATAGGAACAAAATTTTTCAACAGTATGATTGAGTACTTAACACTGAAAAATATACAATACTTACAATGATTTTATACACAAATATTCATTCCTATAGTCTGTCTGTATGAAAATAAACTGCATTTGTGTAATAAAATTTGCTTCATTTTTATACATTGCACTGTTAAAAATTCATTTTTGTTTGCAGTCGGGTATGGGTCAAATATTAGTTCTACAATGTACCTTTTCATGAAAAAAATAAATATCCACCAATAGATAAAATCCAAGTGAAGAATTTAATAATTGAATTTCAGTATTTACAAATAAAAATTAAGTGACGATTCCTACTAAGTCATATCTTGGAATGATTACAATTCTTAAAGAGGTTTCAGAATTACATAATAACTAAAGATTAGCAAATTAGAGCAAACAAACAAAAATTTACAATCAGGTAAGGATTAAATAATAATATATCTATATTACTTCCACAACATATCTTCTTATTAATCAAATAAATATCCAACAGTAGATGAAATCCATGTGAAGAATTTAATAGATTAATTTCAGTATTTATAAATAGAAATTAAGTGATAATTCCTATTAAGTCGTATGTTCAGAATGATCAGAATTTAAAAAAGGATTTTAGAATTTCATAACTAAAGATAAGCAAACTAGAGCAAACGAATAAAACAAATTAATGAATAGTGCTAACAAGTCTTTGAGAAAGGTTGAATTTTCATTTGTAGAATGAAGGCACGCGCAAGCGTATCCAAATATTTCACTTCTTGCTTCTTATATGATAAAATTTTTTGAATAATTCCTGTTTATTTAAATGAATTGGAGCTACATAAATTAGTTTATATTTCTGTTAAAAGCTTTTTGGCAAATTCGAAGCTAGAAAACCAGTTATCTTCTGTCAAACTAGTTCTTTAGAATGAAATTCACTGAAATTATTTTAAAAATTAAACGAAGCTAAATGCAAGAATTTCACACAGGAAGCATAAATTAAGAAAGTATGCACTATTACAGAACTAGTGAAAGAATAAGAATAATCAACTGCCGATTTCTGTTGCGTGGTTAGGCGGCATGGGGTACACGGGTCTTCCATGTGTCTTTGTGTTTGTTCTCTTATTTCCCATACACTAACCTTTTAAACTTGAATGACTGCGCCATATTGTTCCCGGGTATTTCAAGGACAGGTACTGAAAGTTTGACCTCTAAGCAAAGAATGGAATTTGAAGGACAATGTTTTGGACACTAATAGAGGACACCTGTACCCCACACAACTGAGGGTTAAAGCTGAATGTAAATAACTTTTATGTACAAAACCTTTTCTTGCAGCATAAAAGAAAGTTTTAGAGAATAAAATGAGGAAATATAAAATATCCTACAAAACATCCTGTATTATGAAGATCTAAAATACCTTTTGATAAGGAAAAATTTTTACTAAATGCATAACTGGGTGTTTACATATAAAACTTACAAAACATCCTTTATCACAAACTACTCATTATTTAGCATTAATTAAACAAAAATGATTTATAAAGAGATTAATAATTTAATTTCAAAGTGATTATTTGCCCGTAGTGTCCGATTCCTTCTACAAGACTTTCTTTTTGAAGTGTTGCCCTTTTCGTAGTAGGCCCCTTTTTGGACACTGATCAGAAACAATTAGGGGATATCTCAAAATGAATATGAAATGATAGAAAAAGAAAAGTTTAATATACATATTTTTATTGAACAAGAGCACCAGAAAAGTAGACAAGATGTAAATTTAATGTTCTTGTTTAATAATAATAATAAAAAACATCAAATGCCCCTTTTTTTATTGCTTCATATTCATCTTCAAATATCCCCTAATTTTGTGAGCAGTGTACTTGAGATTATGAAAATTAATATCACTTAACAAGGATTTGCAGTATATCTTGATAGAGATATGCTATATTTTTGGTTGCAATGTAAAATACATATAAATAATATTTTATTCATATGCATAACACCTACAAACAATATTTTATCTTAAGGTACAGTACCCAGAAATTACACTATCCATTTAATATTAATGATATACAACTCTCATGAAAAGAGTAGCTTCATTTAATACAATTCAGCATAGATTAAATATAGTAACACAGAAATATTCACGGGTTTTACAATATATCTACGGAAAAAAGCATTGCAGATAACAGATTGTAGAAACAAAGATAGAAGCTGCCAACTGTATTTTGATCTAAGCCTAGAAAAGATATTCCATTTTACCCCTGGAAGTCTTGCAATTTTTTTTTTTTTTTTTGCAAAATATCAGCATGTAATTCACCACTATTAACTGTAACTCATAAAAAAGAGCAGAGCCATGTCAGATAAAATATAAAAATTATATAAAAACAAAGAATTCCCTTCTGCCTTAAATAAGGCAGATTGTTTAATTCAGTATTGAACACAATAAAATAATTATGCGTCCAATATTTTGAAAATGAAAACAATTACTCTCCAATTTAAAGAACCATATTATTTCTAAACAGGACAATGATTTTCATTTTCACCTTAGAAAATGATTGAACTTACACAGTCACATAAAAAAAAAAAATACTTAAAATTATTTGTTTGAACTGCTTTTGAAGCTGCCTCATATGCAGTAAAATGAAAATAATTTGCTTTGTCAAGCTATTACTTTTGATTATACAACACTTCATACTTTTGTTATTATTTTTTAAATTTGCTCAAGTAGGAATTAAAATACATTACTTAAATATGGAATTTCCACTGTTTTGAAAATTATTGTTTCTCTATCAAAACATGCAAAATTTTCCTAATATTATCAGTACACTTGAAAATATTATTGTGGTTGGACATATTTCATTTTTCTACAAAAATTGCTTACTTGTAACAATTAGTAAATGCCATTATCTCATTAGTTACCAACAAAACAAGTTACATATTTCACAGTGATGCTCTCTAAAAAAATTATTTTATTTAATTACATACATGTATTTTCCTTTTTTTAGCATTTTCATATCCAAGAAATACAGTGGCGAATCCAGGATTCGGGTCTGGGGTGGGCTGCGGTCATAAAAATGTTGTGTCGCAGTGACGAATGTCAAACCTCAAGGCTTATATAAGCCAAAACACTTTAACTTTACAAGCTTTCCTCTCATGACTATAAGAATAATAAAGAACACTACAATATTTTCGATAATTTAATAAAAAATACAATGAAATAACTAGCCAAAAAATGTTTTTGATCGTGCCAACGCTACAAGTGCAAGTGGAATGACTAGAAAAGTGGAAAATTTTCAAGCCTGCCAAGTCAGAAAGCAATGTTGTCACGATTTTATTACTAATTTTTTAAAAATGAAAATTAAGATCAAACAGTTGTAGTGATTTTAAGTTAAATCAAGATATTTGGTTTAGCTCTGGGAGGGGCTGCAGCCCGACAGCCATTCCCCAGGATTCGCCACTGAAGAAATATCTTATCAACATAAGTTTCTGTTCCTAAGACTTCACCATAGTTGGAAGTAAACACTTAGCTTGTATTTTAAAACATTCTTGAAATATTTTAAAGTCTCAAAAAGGAATTTTGCGTTCCAAAAGTGGATTTTATGCCTAAAATACCCAAAGTTTAGTATAAGAATTTAAATAACATTTATTGTTGAAAAGCAATGTGGAATCCAAGAACTATACTACTTTGCAATCTTTCCCAAGTTCATGGAAGTTTCAAACCCAACTGATCTGATTTGTTAGATTTTCAAACCTTTTTAACTAGGTTAATTCCCCACAATGGTTATTTTATGATATCATTTACAACCATGGTTAAGTTGCATTCATGCAGGAACAATTGCTAAATGGAAGAGAACAACAAAATCCCATTGCCAGTAAACAATCCAACATCCAGAGCATCTCTAAGGCCAAAAAAAGAAAAAGAAGGGAAAATTATGGACCAAGCCTAATTCCCAACATCCAAAAGATCCCCATATACAATTGCATACATGCCAACATTGGAAAGATGGCTGTCCATGCAGAAAGTCTACGAGAGTGACAGACGTGCACACGCAGGCACAAATTTGTGTCAAAATTTGGAATTTATGATCATTTATATATTTCATCATATTTCAAGTAAGTCATAAATTTCTATTTTTAAGAAAAATATTTTAACAAATAATACAATAAATATATATCACTATTATTAGAAGAATCAGAAATAATTTATTTATACAGTAAATTCTCAATTATCCGGTATTCAGGTATCTGGAAAGCTCAACTAAACGGAAAAATTAGAAAATGAGTTTTTCTAAAAATTTTACATCTGCTCGCCAAAATTTAGCACGCTCACACAGTTCCATTCACGTGGACAATTTATTTCTGGAATGCAACATCTGCTCCGCACGGAGGGGCATAGAAGGAAAAAAAAAAAAGCAATATACAGTACTGTCTGTGACATACACAGACTTGTTTTATGAGGGGGTGTTCAAAAGCAAAAGTGAGAACAAAAAAATAAATAAATAAAAGATCCTCACCTTTCGCCGAAAAACGAAATCGACAACCAAAAAAAAGTTAAAGGGATATAATCAGTGAAAAAAAAGCTCATGGGGGTTACTCCAGATTGGTAAGTCTCTTTCTTTTCCTTTATTTATTTACTCTCTGAATACTGGCAGATGATATTTAATCCACATTTCAAAATGACAAAACAAATTATTTAGCAGAAAAATTCTAAAAAAAAAGGCTACCCCTCCCATTTTTTCCCGTCACACTCAACCATCTGTCCTTTACAGGTATCCGGAAATCGGCATTTCCCGAGCATGCGGTTAGTTAAGCTTTTACTGTATAACATTTTTCAAAAACATGAAATATAGAAAGAAAAAATCTGAAAAATTACTATATTATAAATCAAAAACCCTGTACACTTCAAAAGCATGCATCATGCAAAATACTGATTAATACATAATATTAATAAAAGTTTGAATAAATATCTTCTTAAATTTATTTGCCTTTTCCAAGATATCTTGTTATAGTAAACAGTAGAATTAATAAATTTACTAGGAATGATTTCTAACACCATCAAGAGTTAGTCTGAGAATAAAAAAATTTAAAAAGTTAATGCCCTAAGAATAAAAAATTTAAACATGATACTGGGAGAAAAAAAGTAAACGTTATCCCAGGCATATATAAAAATTGCACCCGATTAATAAAATGACGGTTGAAATCTAGAAGTTGGTACACACTCTTGAAATGGCGCCAAGTCGCCAAAGCTAATACAGGTAATACTTGCACATAGCTTTGGCGACTTGTCTCCAATGATATGCAGCGGTCAATGTCTTGCTTTGGCGATTTGGCAGCGTTCTAAAAGTGTGTACCGACTTCTAGATTTCAACCAAAATGACTGCACGCAAGGTGGGGAGGGGGGACTTGTTTCATTAGAAATTTAAATCTTGTCCATAGTTTGAGGAAATTTTCGATAAAATCTGTAGTAACTAGGGAGAATTCGTAGCAGTTGACATGTATGCAATTGTTCTTGCTGCCAGATTGTCAAGGAGATGTTGTTCTGCTGTGGCTAGTGACTGTCCTAGTGGAACATCAACTAGGTCAGAACAAGGTCTTAGATGTGGGCATCAGCCTACTTCGTACAGGACTAAGTGAATCAACATAAAATATCACAAAACAGAATATGTAAAGTATTACTCGACAGTGTCTTTAATAAAATTTCATTATTTACTTTAAAAATTATAACACGTACAAATGAAAATATACTTTTAAAGTCGATATTTAAAAATAAACTTTTGGTAAACTTTCAGTTTACAGTGCCCACTTGCTTCTTGCCAATTTTTCTTGGCGCAATTTCATTTGCTGGCGCCAAACAATGTTTGGAATGCGCACTGTACTTTTAATTGCTGTACTGCGCATGCTTCATTTGAAAAGGAGCAATTGAGCACGCAATGCCTTTGGCATTTCAAATGCGTACCGGGCAATTTTTTTAACTTAAAAAAACATCAGCGGCTTCGCTTTCTGCAAAGCGGGACACTAGGAGCTTCGTTTATTCATTCAGAGGCAGAAACACAGAATAACATACACAATTCTGAACCTAAAAGTGACTGAAAATGTTCAAAAATGAGAAAAGTGTAGTTAAAACTTCACATACCTATTTTAATTGCTGTTTACACTTTGGACACGGGTATCCGCTTGCTATCAATCCCTGATCCACATACTTCGAAAGGGAACCAATGCCATCATCGACAACAGCAGTATGAAGCGCACGTAATGAAATGATAAAATCAGACGAAAATCAAACCGACAAAACAAATTCGATTGAATCGACCAATCAAATCAAACGGAACAAACCAATTAAAACGAATCGTAATATCGCGCCATGTGCAAAACACCGATGAACAGATCAATTTCCGCGCACATCTCGTTCCTTAAAATCATCATTTGGCGATTCTAAGAGGAACGAAGTAAGTGGGTACCGTAGACTGAAAGTTAACCAAACTTTTATTACATTATTTGAAGATCATTTAAAATTTTCACCCGGCATTAAAATTATATTGCTGTTAAAAAAAAAAAAAAAGATTTATAATTTTTAAATCTTTTTTTTTTAATTTCAATTGAAGATTCAGAGTAAATTGTATATATTTCAAGGAAAAATATTACCCAACAATATATTTTAATGATGTGGAAGAAATTTTTTACTGATTATATGAAAATTTCAAAGAAACCTATTTATACAACCCTCTATGTTTAAAGATATCTACATCAGAGACGGGGGTAAATTCTAATTTTTCTCTCTCAATGGCAACAGACTATAAATTAATGACACACTTCTGCATTTAAAATAGAAACAATTGCAATGTGAGAATATGCATCAATTGAAATTTTCTGGGAAATTGATAAATTCTTTAAATTTTCCATTCACATGTTTAAAAGCACTTTAAAGCATAAAAGAGCCGTCTTAATTCCGAATGAATTTCATATTTGATTTGAATGAGATTCATATTTAATTATGACTGCATTAAAGTTCTTACATTTCAAATTAACCAATTTATAAATGTATATTTATACACTGCAACAGCCATTGGACAGACCGAGACAGGCTTAGTATTAAAGCTATATGTATTTCTCTGGCTTTTTTCCCACTATATCAAAAATAAACATTAAAATGAATCACTGAATAATAAATTATTTGTAAAAGCTTTCTCTTTCCTCATTCATTTCCATATAAATAAAAGGCAGCATTGGAAGTAATTCAATATCTGGGTATAAACGGAATAAAAATATAAGAAAATAAGAAGACAATGTTTGATAAAATAAAATATACATTATTTAATTATCTTATTGAGAAAAGAAAATTATCGACATACTTCATGTTATAGAATGAGAAAAATTTCAAAGAACTGGCACAACATAATTTTCTAAAGAAGATCATAATAATTTGATTGGCATAAACACAAATCATACTCAATGTTTAAGTTTCAGATAATCAAATGAAAAAATTGCAATCTGCAAGTAAACATTAGCAAAGTAAATTATGTAAAAGACATCTGAAAATTTTTTTTGGGATAAGTATCAATGTATACTTTGAAGCTGCATAGTACT
>BGPR01014553.1:8605-19502 GCA_013235015.1 Araneus ventricosus
CCATATTTGAATGGGTATATTTTTTGTTGTTACTTTTCCTTATATGAAATTTTACACGTTTGAAATAAACTGAATAAATATTTATTCATTCCATTTATAAGGATTGTTCTAAATTCACTACACATTATCATCCAGCTAAGACTATTAGTTAAGATTTTAAAACAAAATATTTTGAGTAGTAAATTATTATCGGAGCAGAAATAGACAAATAAGGTAGGATTTGGCAGAAATTCTGCTTTGTAAATCGTGCTTGCAGAAATGAATATGCATTAGTTCAATTTTCTCTTTGGTTTCATTAAAATACATCGGAGATTCGAAAATTTTATTAGCATGAATAATATCAAGATATCAAAAGTTCTTTTTGGTTAAATTTGCATTTCTACTCACATAGTTATCTTAGAAGTCGATTAAAAAGCAAAAAAAGAATCTATTAAAAATCTAGTTCTATCCTGATCCCAATAAAAATCTACAAAAAGAATTTACATTAAATTTTAGTAATCATTTACGAAAACGTTTTTATTGCCTCCATGCATAAATATTCCATACAAAAATTTATAAACTAATTTTCGAATTTAGATACTAAATTAAACTCAATCAGCATATAGAACATTTAAATCAACACAATTTTCCATCTTTTGTTTTCAGCAATTTATATATCTTAATTGAAGACATTCAAAAGCATTTAAAAAATTCAATTATAAAAATATTTTCATCAGTATTTAAATTTGTCAGTTTTAAGCAAGTAATAATGCATGAAACATACACGCAAAAGTAACTGCTTCTCATAAAACAGTGAAGCAGAAGGAATATTTTGTAATGTTTAAAATACTGTCTATAACACTAAATCTAAATATCGCTTTGGGCGTGTTAAATTTTTAATTCTATGCTTCATTTCTTTGATTTTTATTTTAGATTAAAATTCATTTTTGTTTTAAGCAAAGTTTTTTTCTGTACGCATCATTAACTAATTTAAAAAAATGATTGGTACTTTATTTTCAATCTTTTTTGAATTATCAGAAATAATTTCTCTAACTTTTTCTCATAACAATACTACAAATTAAAAATAAAACAATATTTTTCCATTTATCAGATGCATGCATAAATATTCATCAACAATTAGTAATTGGGAACGGTGATTGCAATAAGCACTGTTGAAGCCCTAGGGAACTGAAAAACACTGGTTTGCTTAATACACTCTAGAACTGCTTTGGTTAATACACTCTAGACGAAGAAGAAAAACACTTTCCCAATTTTTTCAATGGTATTTAGTAACGTTTGTTACCTTTAATTGCAGCCGTGTTCAGAAAAGTGAAATCAAAATTTCTTTAGATTTATATTTCGTTCTCTGCGCCAAGCTAAATTGCTTAGTTATATATTTCTCAGAACTGTGCGATATAGTAGGTATTACGAGGAAACTTCAGTTTTCGTTTTTGGATTTCTTCTTGAGGAACAGGTTAGTGTTCTTAATTACCCCTGAAAACTTACACTGCGGGGTAATTGGGAACAGGCTTCTAATGTTACAAAAACCTGTATTTTTATGTATTTGGAATAATTTATTATTTGATGGGTAGCATTTTCAATCTAGATACTCGGTTGCGTTCTGTCCCGTCGGTAAAGTTCACTATTTTATGTCAAATTAACAACCGACATTTTAAAAGATTTAACCATGATTTAATCTACATACATATTACTTTCTACGTGTGAAAGTTGTTTCTTAATAATGATATGAAGCCGTTTAACTCCAAATATGAAAAAAGAACAAGAAAACTGATGACGAGAATGAAAACAACGTGATGTTGATGGCTGAATCTGAAGATGAGGATTTTGGCTCTTTTCAACAAGAAACGGAATATGCGGAGATGTAGGAATTCATTTATCTAGAATCATCATGGCTGAATTTTCAACAAATTTGTTTGATCTGAAGTATAACGTTGGAGATAACAGAATGAGAGCAAATTATTCCTACGTCTATGGGATTAAAGGAGTTTATGTTGGTGAATTGGATATAATAGGTTTGAGGACCACCAATTTGGCTAAACTAAAATTTGTTTCGGTGGTGAATGTTCAGTTTGCGATTTCCGAGAGTCAGATAAAAGTTACACGCCCAGATAGTATTTTTGGAATAGATTGTATTAAAGAAGTATTTGGTTTTCCGGTAAATATCAAAGAAAAATTAGTAGAATAGTGATTTGAACTTTAAATTTCAAGCGGAAAATCTACTTTATACTACTACATTTCTATTCGTTTATCTAACTATTCTACTAACTATTCGTTTTTACTAATTTCTATGTGTGGTTTTTAAATCTTAACTATTTCTTTCTAGTGTGTCATAATATTCAGTCATTGAAATTTCCATAGAATTCGTTTCCCAAATTTTCCCGACAAAATTTGAGTTAGAATGTTTATAAATTGCACCAAATTGGAGGTAGTAAATTGTTATAATAGTTTATATGCGATATTCCATGAAATAAAACATATTTTTTGCCGAAAAACATTCAAAATACAGTAATTTGTGTTAATTAGGGTTAAAGGGTAAGACAGTTAAATTCGTTTTGAGGCAATACACAGTAGTTTCTGATCATTTCAAATATATTCCTTTCAAATCAATTCGTTACTGTGATCAGAAGCCGAAATGCGTGTTCCCATTTACCCTATAGTCTCTGGGGTAATTGGGAACACTTTGGGGTAAATTAGGGACGCTCCTTAAAAGGGAAGTTGATTAATTAATAAATTATTAATGAACCCTGTAGAACATGATTATGTCTCGAAAAATTATTGACCTCTTCTCCGTCACATACTGTCATTTTAAAGAGAAAAAAAGAACCAAGTCTTCAAAATTTGTCCTCAATTACTCCAACTGACCCTACTGCATTATTTATTTCATATATTGCAAGAAGAAAATATTAAAAATTACACATTATTTTTATTTATAAATTTTAGTGAAATTAAGGATTCTTGTTAGTTAAACACAATAAATTCAAATGAAATAAACTAATATTTGAATGATGTATTTGAACATCCATTTGTATTTATTAATAAACTAAGAGAAATAATCAAAACTGAAATTTTAGACTACATCTAAGTGTAAAAATAAAATTGAATCATCCTATTTATTTGAATTTTCCGCTAAAATTTAGATGACACTTACCGGCACAGCAAATAAAATCCTGAATTCTGTGTCTAAAAAATAAAAGGAATAATTAAGACACATTAATTAATACTTTATAAAAGGTTTGTTTTTCTATATACATAAATAAGAAAATTATATCTGCAGAAAAGTAAATTCCTGCATTAAACCAAAAATAATCATATTTATACTGAAAAAGAATTTTATGTTTCTCATTTAAAAATTTAGGATATCTTTATTATTCTCTTTACATAACTTAGCGACTAATCCAATGTTAAAAGATTATAATTACAATTTTTAAGCCACAATTTCTTTTTGCGTAAAAAATTAACAAGTAAATTACATAAGAAAAGGAAATTTGTATTTTCATAAATAATGATAGAAGAAATAAATTTTCAGAAAGAAAATATTTTGCTTGTTACTTTAGTACAGTTTGAGCACAATACAATTCACAAAATTATATAAAAACTTATTGAATTAATTACCAATTAAAATGGGTAATAAAATGAGAAAAAGTTAAAAATTCAAGTAACAAATTATGTTCAAAATTACACAGAAAAAGATTAAAGAACAATGAAAACTGCATCACAAAGAAAAAATGGCAATAATTAAATAACAGATCTTGTGCTAAAAATGTTTCTTCAATTTTTGTGGGAAAAATTGCAAAAAACAGGATTAAAGTTTAGTTAAAATAAAACTTTAAAAAATTTAAAGTCTTAATTAGATGAAATTAAATGCAAATAAGAGCTGCTTTTTTCCAAGATTATCCCCCATTCGATGTTTTCTTTATTCAAATTATAAGCATAAAAATAAATACTCATAAAGTTTAATTTAAATGTATCAGGAGAGTATTTTAAGAAAACGAAATGCGATGGAATATTTTGAGTGAAAATACAATTAAACAGTAAAAATGTATGATATTCTATTCGTTCTCTGAATTTTAACATGATAATGTTTATAAACGAGATACTCTGTAAATTGCGTAATGTGTCATGCATGATGAAAATATCGTTCTAAACCAGGGTGGGGAATATTTTTTGCACTGAAAGACGTCATTAAACTTCGGCATTTGGCATTAAATTTCGGCAGAATCTTAAAGGTTTTTGTTCTGTAATTATTATTATATTACAGACAAATATACTACATCAATTCAAATTGCAAATAAACCCCTTTCTAAACGCTCTACACTGTAAAAAAATCCCGTAAAATTTACGGTTTTAAACTGGCAGCTTGTTTGGTTGTGCAAAACCGTAAAAGTTACGAAGTAAATCCGTAGGCACAACGGTTTTTTACCATACAGGAACAAGTTTTTCCCGTAAAAGTTAGGAAGTAAATCCGTAGTCACAACGGTTTTTTACCGTATGAAATCAAGTTTTCTCCGTAAAAATTAAATCATCGAAGTAAGTGACGTCATCGACTGAGTTGAGTTGTTTTTCTTCTTCTGTTCGAGTTGAGTTGAAATGTGCTGATGTGTATTATCAATTAGGAATATTAATTAATCAAGGCTTAATTATTAATTTCAATTAGTTTAATATAATTTTTAATTGAACTTACTTGGACGATTTCGATGCAAGATGGTGACAAAACTTTTAACTCCTCTGAGCCGGGGATCGAAACCGCGTTCTTAGAAATAAAAGGCAGTCGCTCTAACCACTAGACCACCGGAGACTTCATAAAATGAAGTAAAAATAATCTATTTGAGTTTTAAAGTCACTATAGCTCTAGTGGCGCCACCTAGTGGTGTAAAAATCAACTATTGCCAGAACACGTGTTTTAAGGTTAGCTTTCATGAGTGACAACAGGTTACTGCAACATGTGTAAACAACAGCGGAGATGGAACCCTATTAAAAACATGAAATGAATGCAATAAAATTACATTTAAGAAAAGGGAAAGATATTGTACGGAAAGCAATACCGTATGACGAAAAGTAGAATTTGGACTGACGGTTTTAAACCGTTTATGGCTGGAGCGGAAAACGGTGAAAAACCGTTTTGTTAACAAAACAGCTTTAAACCGTCAAATATACGGAAAAAGTCCGGGGAAAAAAAACGGATATTTTTTACAGTGTACAGCACAGACCGTAGGACTTAGTGCTTCCAAATTTTGCAAGTAATTATTTCTTCTTCTACTTTCTTAATAGATGCTCACTAAGAAAGGATTTTTTAAAATTTCAAGTAATTAAAAATTATTCGAAATTTTAAACATTTTTCCTCAATAACTTCGAATCATATTATTACACAAACACCTTTTTTTACATTACTTTGAAACTTTTACAAAAAATTTAGCTTTCCGCTGATACCAGTTTTATTTCCGCACGATCTTTCTCTAATTTTAATAAATTTTTAAATATATTCTAAGTATATTTTGCAACAATATTTTTCATTGTTTTATTTCTCTATATTCCCGCGCATTGAAACGATATTAAATACTTTTTTGTGTGAACTTTATCATTGCTATAATCAAGACTAAATTTTTAAAAATCAATATAAATAAAGACAGACGAATCAAGCCTGAAACATTATCAGGCTCCGATGTTTCGGACTAGAGATTTAAATCCCCTTTCAGTTTTTTAAAATGATAATGTTTTCAGTCTGCTTTCTGTCTGTGAATTGCGTGATGTAAAAATCAACACTCACAGGATGCAATTGTTATTGCAAGCAAGCCTGACGAAGACAAAACAGACGAACCACATCTAAAGCAGATCATTCACATCTAATCCAAAGTGGAATTTTTGGGACACGGGAAGGAAAAAGCAATCGTCAAGGTCGAAAACCTATGAAATTTAGAACAAATGATTCGAACCGATGGAATTCCAACGAACTCAAAATCCAACATTTAATGCGCCGATTCCAATTTGAGACCCCAATGCGAGGGTAGGCAGCACATCAAAGAATCTGCCTATATTGAGACCTCGCGACGAGGCTAGAAAATCGGAAATACGCAACGTCGGTAGCAGGAATAGGGGATCGAAGAGCGGCGGTAGGGGAAGAGATCTTCGCTCCCTTCTGCAGCCGCTCGTGGGAGCGCACTTTGGAGACTCAACTGAATGACTTGCCTGATTTTTCGACTTGAATGGGTGAAAAAAAACAGGCTTGGAACAAATGGAATGGAGTGGAATACAGATGAATTGCCGTCTTAACCCTTCTAGCGGCTTAAACGTCTTTTTCCGTTTTTCAGGTTCAGTTCAAAAGTAGATTTTTCGTATTTATAGGTACATTTCGTATTTTATATGTTCGTATTTATCTGTATTATAAAGTGTTCCTCAGATTTCAGAAATATAATTAAATGCAAAAAAGTTCGGTTCATTCACTTTAAAAGCTAAGTTTTCTACCCTGAAAGTTGAAAAAGAAAAATAATTGGGAGCTTGGAGGGTTAAAAAATTATCACGCTACGATGTTTCGGACTAAAGGTTCGAATCTCTTTCTGTTTGTTAGTTATTATTTCTAAGAGCAAAAAGAAACTAATATTTCATTTTTTGTAACGAAACTGAATTCTCTATTAATAATAAAAGAGTATGCGTGTATGTGTCTGTTTGTGTTAGTGCTGGTGTTCTGCAGGGCATATCATTGGTCCTAGAGATAGCAAATTTGGCACAACCATAGTTTAGAGCAGAGGTTCCCAAACTATGGGCCGCGAAATGCTAGTCAATAGACTCTTTAAACTTTCCTGACTTCGCCTCGAAGTCAGGAAAGTTTAAAGAGTCTTCACTCATTTTATGATTTATAAAACACAGGGCCATCTTAACAAATTTGAGCGCCCTGGGCTAGAATAATTTGGCGCCCCATCAGAATAATAACTAGGAATTTCAGCACCTGTGACCTAATGAAAATAATATAATTTGGTGCCCCATCAGAACAGTAACTAGGAATTTCAGCACCTGTGTCCTAATGAAAATAATATAATTTGGCACCCCATCAGAACAGTAACTAGGAATTTCAGCACCTGTGGCCTAATGAAAATAATATAATTTGGTGCCCCATCAGAACAGTAACTAGGAATTTCAGCACCTGTGGCCTAATGAAAATAATATAATTTGGCACCCCATCAGAACAGTAACTAGGAATTTCAGTACCTGTGGCCTAATGAATAATATAAATGAGTAAAAATGTCACCTGCTCTGTGATTAAAGCCTTACAATTTCGCATATCAGCGCCTTTTCAAAACAGGATTTGATAATTATTTATCTAATTGACCCAAAAATAAGCATTTTAATTTATAAAATAAGATATACATGTTTATGTATCATTACAAAATCGATGGCTGTCTAAGTTACAAGCCCTAATGAAGTTTTTACTTTTGACATATTTAAAATTATAATTTAAAAAAATAATTGGTTCAAAATTAAAATAAGTCTATTTAGTAAGTTTATAGACGTCTTTGGTTCAATGGCGCTCCTGGGATACAGTCCAATTAGCCCATAGGATAAAACAGCCCAGATAAAACAATATATTTATAAATATTTTAAGAAGCTTTACTAATTACTGATATATAAGTGCATATAATACGTATAAATATAAAAGTTTGTATTTTTTTACATGTTTATTTCGTTAGTGCGCCACAAAATATTTTTACACAACAGGTGGCCAACACAACCAAACAGGTTGGAACCTTTGCTTTAGAAAATGGAAATGAGCACCTCGGAGTGAGGGTTCTTTTTTATGAAATTTTAATTAATTAAAAATTAAACTAAATTTTGAAGTTTTTTAAACCATAAATTTAGAAAATATTATCTCACAAAAATAATTTCTACACCGCTTTAAAATTTAAAAAAACTATGCTTTTAATAATAACAATTTGTTTGTCGTCTGATGCTTTGCCCACTTTTAACAATATTTTTTTTTTAATTTCATGAAACATTTTCAAAAATATTTTTCATTTTTGCAACGAAATTCAAACTGTTTTCATTATTTCATTAAATATTTGCTCGCACGTTTTTCTTCCATTTTTAAAATCTAACCAATGATGATTTTATTCATAATTCCATATCCTTTGGTAATATCGTAACGAATTTTACTTTTTCTTTTTATTTCATTAATTTTTCGTGCAGTCTGCAAAGAAATCCCTTTAAGATGATAAGTCACTAAACAAAATTTACTTTGTTAAGAAAACCATGAATATCAAATTATGTATAAGAGACTCAATTGCAATTACACACAGTCAGTGTTCCCGGCGAGGGAGCTAGTCGCGAAAGGCAGCTGGTATATAAAAAAGAGAGAAGAAACGAGAGACAAAGAAGAGCGAAAATAAAAGAAAGATTTTACAACATTTGTTTTAAATTTATATAAAACTAACTAACCTTATTTTAGAAAAAATAACATTTCTTTAATAGATCATAGAACATTGTTTTTCTTACCGCATTTCAAAACATCAAATGTGACTTGGTAAATTGATCTGAGCATAACAGGCTCATCCAAAACCAAAAGAACACCTTGCTCAGTTCTTCTGGCAAGAATCAGGCAATCTGACAGCAAAAGACCCCAGTACTGAAAAAAGGAGACACTTTCATGAAGGAAATCTTTCGGGTTATAACAAAACATCGGGTTAAAACAAAACATCGGGTTAAAACAAAGCATCGGGTTAAAACAAAACATCGGGTTAAAATTAATAAATTGAATCGCAGCTATCCTAATTATTTGTCAGGAGCAAAATGTCCCCATACGGTTGCCAATACGGTTTGATATTTCCTCTTAAGTATTCAACATCCATTAACTCGACACTATATTGAGAGCAAGAAAAGACGTTCAGCGGTCAATTGTTAGGGAGTCAACTAACATAATTCACAGCATGTTACTAACATAACTTTCTCATGTCAACTATTTGTAACTGCACGCTGTCTTACACCAGACAGTGATGTCAAGAATTTTAACGTAGGACTACGTTCCTCCCATTGGGGCCTCAAGAAGGAATCTTATTCACACGCCAAAACGCCGCAAGAAACGTTGTTGGGGAGATCCTCTAAATCTCGGTAACTACATATGTTTTAAACATAACTAATGTCTTATTTTAGAGATAAAAGGTAACAAAAGAAGTTATAAAAAAATTGGAAATCGGAATTGTAGTTCAGCGACTACTAAGTTGGAAAGTTTGGCAAAATTACTCATGAATTGGTGACGCAATCTTCTATATCTCGGTAACTACACATGTTAAAACATAAATAATGTCTTATTTTAGAGATAAAGGGTCACAACAGAAGTTACAAAAAAAATTTGAAAATCGGAAAAGAATCACGCGAGTAAAGCAGTCCAACGCCTTCAACATCAGTGGCTGTTTGAAAAAGACAGCCTCCCGTCATTTTTTTCCTTCTTCGAGATACACAATAGATTCCAAGATTAAACCGTTATAACGTATTAACCCTTACTAAGGCCGTGGGAAGTATACTTCTCGCCAAATTTATCAATTTTTAAATGCAAGTTTTCGCTAAATTTTTTGATGAAACAAAAACCTAGACATTCCAATTTCTTATCTGAAATCATAACAAAGTGCCTTGTCTTGGTAATTAATTATTAATTAAAAAAATTAATTAACAAAAAGTTAATGTCATCCAATAAGTTAAATGAATTTCTTTTCTTAAATTAATCTCAATCCCAAAGTCATTTTATTATATCTCAACTACAAAAAATTGGCCCTTTAAAGAGTTAATGAGTCACTTGAGATGAATTGACACCATTCCAAATTATAAATTTAAGAGGTGTACTTCTATTTAAATTAATTTCAATAAATTTCCCCTGAAAAAAATAAACTGAATGTATGGTTATTTCTTTATTCCTTACTATTAAGCAATAATACAGATTATGCACAATAAATGGCTTTATGTCGTTCTTGAAAAAGTATCTTTTCACCTTTGTTTCTAAATATTTCATATCAAGAGATTTATTAAACACAGAACAATTGCAGCTCTTTTAAATTTTATTTTAAAACGATTATGTCTATAAAGAGTTGTTTTACTGGCAGGCTGCCCCCCCCCCTTTATTTTCCTTCATATGCAGATATATAAAAGAATTATTTTTTATTGTTATTTCAGAAATGCTTTCCTCGACAGTCTGCATTTTAGATGAAAATATTTTAATTTGGAATTAAAATGAATGCTTCATTTTTTACACTATTAAGTATAAATAATATATCTAACCGCTTGTAAGATAATTCATTTTAAAAATTATTTATTTATAACGTATTTTGGTCACATCCTCATTCAGTTAATAATAGGCAATTGAAATCTATTTCAAACAAATTTCAGCTGTAAAATTTTTATTCATTAAGCTTCTTCTTAACGTTGGGTGTTTATATAGCTTCTCTTCTAAACTCATATAATTTGAATATTCTGCACTTCAATTTTCCGGTTAAAATCTCTTTATACATAATTTATATGTGTAGGATTTCAGTATTTTAAAATTCTATTTTCATAAATTGATAACATAAATAGTCTTTGTCCGTGTTTCCGGATCTGAGTTACGGAGGCTCTACTAGTTAATAAGGCCTAACAAATATCGAGCTGAAGTTAACTTTTCTTTAGAGGACTTTGAAAGCACTTTTATGTATACAGAATTACCATGCTTTGTGAAATGGTTTTCTTTTATCTGTGTTTATACAAAATGAAAGAAAAAAAAAGAAATCTGATATAAAATGTTTTATTGGATTTGCGTAGTCATATTCAAGTCTTTGCTTGTTAAAGGTTGACTTTCCTAATATAGTATTCGAAATAATTTTAGATCAACTCTACTCATAATAAAAGTGTGTGTGTGTGTGTGTGTGTGTGTGTGTGTGTGTGTGTG
>BGPR01014553.1:19902-38962 GCA_013235015.1 Araneus ventricosus
TATATTTTTCAATACATTTCGTCTTAAAAATATTGTTGTGTTTTCAAAAGCATTTTATTTTGAAAATGAAATTATAAGTTATGAGCAACCAAAAAAGGAAACAAATTACCTGGATATAATGCCTTCCCTCAACTTTCGCCAAATGTCCTGCGAATAACCAATACCGGTCTTCGTGAATGAGTGAAAATTGCTGCATCAAAGAAATGAGGTTACAAATTTTGAATGCTAAATTTCTAAACTATAAATCATCTTACAAGATATGCTTGAATAAAATCATTATTACCAAGGACAGAAGATGAAATTCAGCCAAATAAAATTAAATAATATTTAAATTATCTAATGTCTCTCTCTAGAAATTTTCAAATCGATCAAAACACGGACTTGAAATCCAACTTAATTCGTTTCTAATTGTTGCCATGACAACAACAATACTTTAATTTCGATTTTGAAAACATCTCCAGCTTGTGCATACATGCAGATTTTAAAGTATTAAATTTAATACCTATTGGATTTGGCATAAATTAGAATCAGTGTGCAGTTATGAGCAAACAACCATTTTATGCATTTCACAGCACTATAGATAATTGTACAGTCAGTGAGAAATTATGAAAACATTAATTATTCTGGCATCATGGATCATACAGTTAAGCAAATCGTTTCATTTCATTAGCAATAACGTCTTTTAAAAGTCTTCATGGCTTAACGTTTATAAAGGGGTCGTCATCATATTGAAATACCTGCCAAAAACAAACACAGAATGCCAAAATTAGTCAGGTACACATTTTTATTTAATTACTATCCTTATGCATGAGAGTATTGAGAATTTTACCTTTTTGCAAAGATTAGGTTCGATTACACATTGAGTGAGGAAAGTTTGATACATATATATATCTTTAGCTATCTGGGATAGACTCATTTCTTAAATGGAACTTTAAAGGCCATCTTAAATGCTGCGATCGACATTGATTAACTTTTGATGCATGTCGAAGATTTACCTTTTTTTTAAATTTCTGGAAAATCTAATTCTGTTGTGATTTAAAAGTAGTTTTACGTTATTTTTAAATCATTCTGAACCTAAATCAATTTAAAGAACTAAAACTGAAAACAAAATCTGCTTCTTTCAGAGGATTGAAGAAGAGCAATTAGTCATATAAAATGAACCATTCATTGTTTCAATGTTTCTCATATAACTAGAAAATCACCCGTCATGGTCGCAAATTGCCTCTTCATTTGAGAGATTTCCTGTCAAATTTGACGTGTTTAAATAGATATATATGCGAGAGAAAAGTTTAACATTGATTGAAAGCAATTAAAATAACATATGTTTTATGACAGGAAATATTTTTTTATTTACATATTATTTAAATATTTCTTCATTCAATAAACCTCTTAGTAAACAACATTCCGTGTGAAGTATTTTTCGTTGTTTAATAATTTTCCTTGTACTTCGGATGTCTTTGTGTAAATTTTAACGTGATTAGGAATCCTAGACCTTGAAAGTGCAACATAGAGCTGTCCATGTAAAAGACAGGGTCATCGAGGTAAATTCCAACATGATCCAAAGTTTGCCCCTGCGATTTGTTGATAGTCATCGTGTAAGCTGGACTTAACGGGAACTGGCGGCGGTTGAGAACGAATGGTAGATTCACGTCAATGGCGGCTAATTTAATTCTTGGCAAGAAAACAACATCGCCACGATTGCACTCAGACACAATTTGGCGTCCAAACTGCATCACGCGCATGATATACCACTGACGTAATTTACTACTTTCTATTAAAAACGGAAATTAATTTGAAATATAGGATTAATATAATTTAAAATTTCTAAGGGAACTATTGATCATAGCGGGATAAATTTTATATCAATGGATAACAAATTTTATTTCACTATTTTAGAGCTATTAAATTTGAAATTAGAATGACAATTACTTTTTTAAATTTAAAATGACTGAAATTTAGGTTGTCTAACAATCAAATAATGCTGTTTAACGTCTCTCAGTGCTATGGCTCGAGTTTTATTGTTGGTGACGTCAAAGCGTTACCGAGAGATCTGGGCTATTATATTAGTAATTGTCCAATCCGATTACCATTTGTTTTTTATTTCTTTTGTTTTCGTATTTTTTTTAAAAATTCGTACATTTTTGTATTATATTATCCAATAATATTATTATTAGAGACATATTATTTTCAGCATGGCAGCAGTTTCTTTTCGTTAAGCTGTTTTATTTAACTACTTCATATAATTAATTTTTATATAGATATTTTTATGATTTATGGTTGCATAAAAAAATGATTCGTAAATACAACATTATGAGCAAGGATCATAGAGTTTCGAATGGTTTTTTTGGTAAAGTTCTACCCTTTTAAAATAATGAAATGTTTTCATGCGATTATAAAACATATTGAAATTGAGTTTCATCAGACAGATACAAAACACATTTTTTTTTATTTGTAGCAACTTATCTTCTTATTTATATCAATTACATTAATTACAATTGAAGCAAACCTCATGTATTAAAATATCTTCTTTCTTCATAAAAGAAAAAAAAAGCAGGATGACTCGCGGAATAACAAAGAAATTCAATACGTTTGAAAACATTTTTTCATTATATTAAACTAATTAGTTCTAAAATTATATGGAGGTTTAAAGATTAACCATCATTTAAATATTAAGTAATTATCAGTATATTTCATAAATTTTATTAAAATTTTCTCATGCATGTAAATATTATTTTTTGAGCTAATGCGGTAGTAAAATTTATACTCATGATCTTTCTTTAGTCACTGATCCTCTCTGTTAACATATATACATTCGGTTCTTCGAATAAGAGTTTTAAATAATATATTGGCATGTCCTGGAAACTCAAATCTGTCATGCGCACACTTAATAAATACTACCGCAACCTGCGAACATTTTTTTGTTTAATCTGTCTTCAGAGGGATCATGCTACAATTCGCAAGATCTTTCATCTAAGCAATTCATGATTCATCTCCATCACTTTATCATTTTTCATACATATAATCATACTCCGTGAGGTGAAATGTAGAGGCATATCCAATGAATATTTCAGCCGTTGTAGAACGAAGAAAAGTTTATTAAAAAATAGGCATAATTAAATTTAATCCAAAGTTCTCAATTGTAGATAAGTTTTAAGAAATAATACTGAACTAGAAGATTTGTACCCGTCTAAGACGGGATTTTAGCCTGCATACCATATCTCAGAACCGATTTTAACAGATTTAGTCTCGAAAGATCTCATGCACATTGGCAGAGTGCATAAGAAATAATTTTTTAAAAAGTACAAAAAAATTACCTTTACATTTTTTTCTCTAATTTTAATAAATTTAAAAAAATAATTTTTGGCATAATTTACAACAATCCTTTTTGTTGAAAGGCAATTCAATCCATTTTCATTGTTTAAACAAGTATTTAATTGCGTGTTTCTCGTTCTTTGTTGACAGCTGAATCAATATTATTATACAATCATCCGATTTGCTCGTTCAATAATGACGCAGACAAAAGGGGCGGGAATGTTTTAAGCTCCGCCCAGCGTTGGAGATATCTCTGGGATTTTCTATTATAGATTACGAAGCCATGGCCAGGAGAGAAGAGTTTAAGCTCAGAGACAGCGTGTGTTAACAGGGAGGAGTTACATTGTAAAAAAGAGAACGTTACAACATCACGGTGAGTTTAAATAGTTTCCGTAAAGGAGAAGTGCCGAATTCGAGGCTCAAGAAATAGTGCGAGTCTAAGTTAAAGTAGAAATACCTTTATTATGAGATTACTGTAGAAGTAATGAGTTTATAATTAAAAATTAGGTAGCGTTAAAAAAGATGATTTATTTTAAAGATTAAAATGTCGAAATCATTACATACATATATATTTCTTATGTAAAATATAACTTCATAAACATGTTATGGTGTTTTGGAGTTTTATTTAAATATTAAGCCCATTCTACACCTGTTCTACCGATTACAAGTGGTCCCTTCATTACACTTAAACACTATTCTTCTGCTTTTACTGCACAAAAGTGGACAGTAAATATTACATAAATTTCCGCTGAATTTAAACACACAGGATATGACATGAAAGGTCACAGATCATCATATTAAAAACAATTTTGACACTTACATAAGACCCAATCTTTGAAAAGATTAAAGCTAGCAATACCTTGGGTCCCCTAGTGAACAGCGTCTTCTCTTGAAGAGCTTCTAGATTGATGTAAGGCTCGTCTTCATCAAAGGCAGACTCAATGTTCTTCAAATCCTCAAAATTTGACAGCTTGTTCATCATTTCTTTCATCTCCGCTTCGAAAGTTCGAAAAACTGTAAAATAATATCACGCAAGGTTTTAACCTTTGAAGAATAATGGTGTTACTCGGAGTTTGAAAGGAAGTCTAATCCTTCCCTAGGAAATACTTTGAAATATGATGATAGTAAAGCTTGGTAAGTGTTTGAAAGGTTTTACTGGAATGTAATAGCTTTCTGTTGTTTTGTAGTGGATGCGTTGTCTGATAAAAATGATCTGGCGAACAAAAGAAAGTCATGTAAAATTTTTTTCTACATTTTTCGGTGTAAAATGTTTGCATATATCCAGGAAAAATTATATAGAAGTGACAGTTAAGTATTTTAAATGTGATACATGAAACACTATACTTTAATCAATTTAGCTATATTAACACATTAAAACCCGTTAACATCCAAATTAATTTAAGGCATAGATTTTATTGAATATCTATTAAATTATATTTAAAAAATAAGATTTAGATCATTGTGAAGTAAAATTAAATTCTGAAAAAAATTAATGAATTATTTTTAGAAAATTATCAAAATATCTATACAAAATCATTTGAAAGTCTCTTTTATACATATCTTAAAATATCCTTTAAATACAGAGAAACATCAAAAATAAAAAAAAATTTTTCTAATTCCTCGCATTACTTCAAAAATAAATTAAAATAAAAACACAAAATTTCGGAAAGACGACACTTTGACTTCAAAATCTGGCTAATTGGTGTTCGTTTTAACTTATCCATGTTATACTTTGTGAAAAAGCTCCCATCAGCCTCATTCATTTCCACTTCTTATACGGTAAACAAACTGATATACCCAGCTTTGCTCCGGAATAAAATGCTTTCATGTCTAATATTTTTTATGTAAAAACTACTATTGTATTAAAATTATAATACACAAATTCCTTTTCAGATCTGAAATGTTTTTAATTAAAATTAGAATATCAATTGGATGAGACAATTTTAAAAAATAGCCGATAGTTAATTTTCTCCATAAATTGTTATTTGTTATATATTTACTTCAAATTTTATTAACAATCTCTAAAGCAAAAGAAAGGTTTTAATGAATATTTTGAAACAATTAAAATAAATAGTTAATTATTCATTAATTTAAAGCATGAAAATAAATGAAATCAATAGTTGGTCTTGATATAATTTTTTAATCGTCTACTTCTAAAATTTTCTTTCATCATTTGTTCAGAATTCTGTTAATGTAGAGTCTTTCTTTATTCGTGTCAAATGTTAATTTCCTTCTACTGTTTCAGATAGGCTGGCTTGATGTTATCTAGGGGATATTAAAAAAATTAGAAATTTACTGACCAATAAAGCTAGCATAACCTTTTGAGTAAAATAAAACCTTGATATATTGAAAAATTAAATGCCATGAAAACAGAATCACGACGTAAATATTGAAATGTTTGGAAACAATAAAGTCATTTTCTATATTGATCAAAAACGTTAACGTAAAGGAATCATCTACCTTTGCCTTCCAGCTTGCCGAAAGGGATTTTTTTACTTTCTCGTATACGAAGTATACAAAGAGAAAGTATTGTAATCGTCAAAAAATTCGAACTCGAGATTTTGACGGATCTCCATGTTTTAGACATCCCTGAGTCCGAAAAACACAATTTTGGAATTATGGCTGTGTGTCTGTCTGTGAACATGATAACTCGAAAACTATTAGAGCTACGGGGATGAACTTTGGTACGTGGTCTTTAAACATAATTTGTGGGTTTCTATCAAATTTTGGACAAAATCCGCCAACGGGAAGTCTGTCTGTATATTCGCGGTCATGCGAACACTATAACTCAAACACTTGAATAGCTATATGGATAAAATTTGGTACACAGTTTTATCGTCATGAATGTAAGTCCGTATAAAAGTTTGGGCCAAATCCGTCAACGGGCTGACTGTCTTTTGGTCTGTATAATCGCATACTTTTTTCCTTTTGAAACGAACTCCATGCGCATGCCTACTGGTAGCAATCTGTGGTAGCAATGCCTGTGCGCGTGGTAGGAATACGCCACTTTGTCCTTGAGACGGTAAGAGTATAAAACCGTTTCGCGTTTAATCGCACGCATCTCTTTGATTCTTGACGTAAATATTTTAGAAACACTTTAATATACAATGAAAAACCTTCTGATAGTCATTGGATTCTGGATTAGAGTAGGTTCGAATTTTTTTATCCACGCGGGGGGAAGGGAAACAGCACCTTTTTGGGAAAGTATACGAGAAAGTTTAGGGGACACCACTCCCGCTGGTTTTACTTATCCCAGTGGCTGAGTATTTTTTTCCGACAGCTGTATAGCTACTTTTAAATGCAATCAAAAACTATAAATAAGAAAAAGAAACGTTAAAGAAATCGAGTTTAATACATTGTTATTGGTGTAAATACCCAAATAGACAAAGTAGCTTAAATGGATCGTATTTAAATACGGTGTTCAGGAAACAGGAGTTGTGATCCCTCAGTAACAGATGGCGCGCAAAACACGAGAAAACTCGTGATCCTTCCACAGGGTGCTAAAATTCTGTTCTGAAGCTACACGAAGGCTATTTTGAACCGAAACTCATACTTCTGAAAGTGGTCATATAACGATAATGACACGCTCTCCAAATTTCCAAGCCACACTACCTAGAAAAAGTTCGACTCTAGTTGGATTTAATGTATACACCAGATCCTTATACACCGCCGAACTTCGATAGAATCAGAACTCGAACTTATTTTGAAATAATTTTTAATAAAACTCAAATTTCTCTTATTGAGTCAAATAGTACTTTTGCTATAGAATCAGAAATATGTGAATGTGTTTACATATATTTAAAATCAGGTTCGTAACAATTAATATACACTTCTATTATTTATATATACATATATCACATACTACTAATAATGATAAATAAATTAGGATCAATGCGATTAATTGGTTATTATTAATAATAACCAATATATTCATATTGGAGAAAACTACTGGAATTTTCTTTTGCACATTATATTATAATTTTCAGGCTGCCTATTTTTCATTAAATTCAAACATTTATATAGTATTTTAAAAGATTTTAAATTTGAATTTTTCATCTAAAAGATTTAATTTTAAAAATTACTTTTTCGTATCCCTTAAGATTTCATTACAGAAAATAGTATTCAGGAATAAATATCAATTGATAAATTTTATGTTGATCCTCATTAGCATAAAATATTGGACGTAATTGAGTTGACGTGATTTATATTTAAATAAATGACGTTTTCTTGGCATTTACTGGATTTTTAATTCGTGTCGTTTTAAAGTTTTCTAGTGTATTAATACTATAAACAATTTACAATCTTTGCTATAATTATATGTCCATTTCTGGATGGAAAATAATTTAATCTTCTTTTAGGTAAATATTAATAATAACTTTACTGCTGAAAAATGATCCATGATTATGTGCACCTACTAAAAAATAACTTTCTTTCAAATGTGAAATCAAACTTTCAATTCTTCATTAATGTGTTGTAATTTTTAATCTAAACCAAAAATTATGTAACATATTTTTGGACAGAAACTTTAAGAAAAATTAAATGTCAGGTTGTAACATAGTAATTATTGGCTTATTATAGGATCAATAGGTTGTAGAAGCAATTGTAATGTAATTATATGTTTTCGTTTTATAAGTATGACATTGATTCGAAACTACGAAAAAGGAATATCGTTCAGTTATATTTCAGTTTTTGATTCAATAAATAAAACTTCAGACATCACTTTCTGTTTTTTAATATAACAAATTTTCTTAATAGTTTTAAAAATTTATTTATTGCAGTTTTCCTGGTTTTTGCCGACTACGAATGCATAATAAAGATCCAGGTCCACTAACATATGTGGAATACAAGGTAACTATACTCTTTTAAACACAGGTCCTTGTTTTTTTTATTTTATTCTAATTTATTTAATTTTCTAATGATAAATAAATTCCGCGTCAAGCATTACTTTTCAACATTTTATAAGTTTTATGAATTTGTACTACAAATTTTTCTTGGATTTCAAATAAAGGCATGGATTGAATTCATTGTCTAATACTAAACAAATCAAGAATATATTCTTCAAAAATATTTGAAAGTCATAGTTTAAATTTTGTAAGTTAGAAAATTTAGACTTGCAACTTTCTATATCAAGAACATGATGGAAATGAATGAAATTTGAATTTCGAACTAAATGACTTCAGAAATATCTCGAATTTTAACTTCAAAATGTTTTATCTATCTTTGTATAAACAACTTATAAGACATTTTTTTTATTTTCATACTAGCTGTTACCCGCGACTTCGTGCGCGAATAATTTGAATTATTATTTTTTTAAATTCACGAATGTAAATTTTTTGTTGTATTTTGAAAGAGGAAAGTAAAAGTTCTGACGGTTGATAATACTTAATTGGACGGCTAACAGGAGTGTACTGTTCATGTATGCTGATATAGTTATGTAAATTGTTTATCTATTCTAACATACTTTTGTATACCACATTATTTGCACGGATGTAGAGGTTGTGTGGGCTGGACACACGTAAACACGCCACATATAGTTGCCCATGCGAAAAATATGTTTTTTCCAAATGTACATCTGCCACTTTCAGTATCTGGCCCTGAGCCTCGCAAATGATATTTTTGAGTCTCGACCTCGAGACCACCGCAGTCCCATTGGAATTTCAAATATTTTTTTGAAATTTGTGCTTTAAATTAATTTGGCGTTAAGGGGTTCTAAGTAAAGAAGATTTATCTTAAAACTAGATTCTTGTTCAAGAAATCTTTTCACTCTCATTATTCAAATCTACATGTTGAAACATCCATAATAGGATGGATTTATTCATTTTTACCTGCAGACACGTTTCAATGACAGGTAATCAATATGTTTACGCCACGAACAGGAATATTGTGCAAGAGGAACAAAATAAACCTGCAGATGCGTAAAGGAAATCAAAATACGACAATTAATTCACATTCGATGATATCCGAGTTTCTTTACAGGGTGCAATAACGAAAAGGATGAATTAAGAAACTCACCGAAGGTACAAAATTATTCTCAGCTGCATAAAACAAATATAAAATAATAAAAGTAGAAAGATTTTTTAAAACATGCTTTCACTAATGTAGAAAATAATAATTTAATCAAAAATCTAGAGATCAAGATAGGTTAGTAAAATCGCGAGGCGCCTACTGAAATGCTTTAAATAAATAGAATTTTAATCGCATTTATAATATTTTGTTAATTTCTTAAGAATTTTTTAGGAATTCTCTTTCTTACGATATTGATCGTAAATTTATTTCCTTATAATAATATTTTCAGTACCTCACGATTTGACGCTTTCCCTTTCATCTCCAGATTTCTGTATTTTCTACTGTTTAGTACGTTGATAAAATTATGTTTTAAAAAGTTTTTTATGTTCTACTGTCTAGTCTCTAATATATTTCATAATTCATTTCTATAAACATTATTTAATCTTGAAATAAATTTTGCCTCAAATTTACTACTGGAGAGCCTTGCTCATGAGGAACAAAAATTTAGCAAAAATCAAAAGATTAACTAATAATTAAGTCCTAAAAATATTAAATTGTTCTCGTGATTATATAACGTACAGAATTTCAGAACTCTAGTACAACAGGAACTGAGTGAAAAATCGATTACAAAATGCCATCTTTGCAGACATGAAAAAAGTCGTTAAATTAAAGCGTGTAAAAATGAGAGTTCCGAGAAATTCGTTGAAATTCGAAGTTTTGCAACATTGTCAGGTATAAAAAGTCGAAATAAATGTCTGAGAAATTCTGAGAAAGAGAAACATAAACGGATAAACAGCACTACTGAGTAGTAAACAAACTTTGAACGAAAACAAACTGCATATACTGATACGTTAACCTTGTCCAGAACTTCTGGGGAATTTTGAGGAAGGAAAGCATAAACTGATGAACAACAACACTGAAAAGTAAAGAAACTTTGAAGGAAGACAAACAAAAGAGTCCGATACGTTAACCTTGTGATCACGAGTCACTTCTCTGACTTTTCGAAGTGTCATAATATTATTGATAGTTGATGTGTATGCATTATTTCACTTTTATCTGTTTTTCTGAAGGTATCATTTATTTTCTCAGAGTTGTTTATATGAGCTTCTATTTCATGAATAAGAAAATCTTTCCTTACTAGCGAGACTAAGGTAAGCTTATAATGCAAGCTGATATTGTGTTTCTCGCATAAGTACACAAAGATAAAGTATTTTAATAGTCATAAAACCACAGCATACCCCCGAACTCGGAGCCTAAACGGCTCCCTGACGGTTGAATGAGTATGTGTGAAACTTTATTGAAAAGCAAAAGCAAAAAAAGCAAAAAATATTACAACATTAGATACAAAAACATTTGAAAGGAAACATAATTATATATGAACAAAGAAGAATAAAATAAAAAACACATAGAGAATTACAATACGAGTATAATATAAAATATTTATGAGAGGAGTTATCATATTTGAGTGCAGTGAAAGGGTTGAATGTTTAGCAAACACGACCAGGGGTCAGGGCACCCCTTTGGGGGGAAATTTTTGTATCCCGTTCAACGGGGTATTCAACTAGTAGATAAAAAAAGATCTGTCGAAAATTTGAGACCAAATCCATTACACTACCATGCCGTACAGCAAGTTGGGCTCCCCGTCGGGCAGATACTTGCGCCACTCCTGAACACGACCTAGAAGTTTTGATTAATCACCTTCAGACCTCCCTCAGTAGGAAAAAAAGATTTTTGGAATTATGTTTGTCTGTTGATTGGTTAGTCTCTGAACACGATAACTCAAAAACGAAATGGGCTAAACAAATGAAATTCGGTATGTTGTCTTTACCCAAAAAATTTAGATCTCGGTCAAAAGTTGGCCGAAATCCGTCAAAGGAAAGTCTGTCTGTCTGTCAGTGTTCATACACACGCGAATATGATATTTCAGAAACACAACGAGGTAGATGAATGATATTTGGCATATGGTTTTATCGTTAGAATTATAAATCTGTATCAAAACTTGGATGAAATCCGTCAAAGGGTTAACTGTCCGTCGGTTTGTCTATCCCTATGTAAGTCAAAGCAATAACTCAAAAACACAAGCTACACAAATGAAATTTGGTATGTAGTCTTCACACGAAACTTGTAAATCTGTATTAAATTTTGGACCCACTCAGTCAAAGGGGGATGATCTGGAATGCATGCTTGACTTTCTTCGTTATAGCACTAAGTCAAACACGAATCGAACATATTGTCCAAGTATATGAGAAAATTGCCGGGAGAACAATTTCACTGGTTGAAGTGGCCTTCAGAAAGATTGAACACTGGATAGATAAACGTGAGATTTATTCACCGGTCCAAGCTTCTTCATCGACTAAAATTGACTATACACCGTTATCAGAGTAAATGATACAGTTCTTTTCTTCAGATGAGTCTACCTCTATTTTCTTCTTTTTGTTGAATTTGCTATCATGCAACATCATATTCGATACAAATCTGATACAAATGAACTTAGTGTAAAATGTACGTATTCAATTTAGAAGATCATTCGAATTATGATTTTTCACTGTGCAGACCTTAAAATTTTCTTTATTGACAAAATATTGAACAACATGTTTACAGTTTGTCAAAGAAATTACTCAAAAGGTTCTCTCTTGAAAGGTTTAGAGTAAATTTGTTTATACGTAGCAGACAAAAGGTCATTTAGTGTAATACAAACAACGCATTTCAAATTGTTTCTGGAAAATAAACTTATTTTTTATTTTTGTTTAAATGATTTTTTGATCAGAATTCTTAAGGTTTTCATACGATTTTCAAAATTTGATATTTAATCTTGTTATTTCAATAAAACAATTCTAGTAGAACCAATAATAATTTCCAATGTTAGCTGCTTCTTTTCAAACAAATTTTGATTTTGCATTCTCATTTGAAATATCCAAATATATCAGTCTCTTTAATTAAAGGTGGAATAATTTCTTTAATGATGATTTTTTCAATTTAATTTCTAATTCAATTGTCATAAAAGCTTTTGTGAAATGTATTTCTCATCAAATTAGATTAAACAATTCCGGCTGTTAGATTATTAGTAATATATTAATTTAGTAACAAGATTAACCCTCAATTGCTCGCGCTGGTGCATTTTGTACAGCTTTAATGGCCGATGTTTTAATTCTGCTTCGCCTTATATCTCTTTCTCCCAGTTAACATACAGGTGACTTATGCCGAGTAATGTAGGAAGGTGTTTGTTTTCATTCATTGGAACCTAAGAGCTTGAACGAAGACTTTGTATCGTTAAGTCTCTCGAAACAATGAAGAAACCGACACTGAATAACTATTTTAGCTCTAACTGATTTTTGTATTTTAATAAAGGATTAATGTTGTTTAATTTCTAACTAATTGACTGCAGCAGACGCAACCAAACAACTCTTACTCGCTTCCTTAGTGGGCATATCAGAAGTTTGACTTTCTCTGATAATTCTAAGTGTTTTGAGATCTGCCCAAAATGTACTGCAGAACAGGCCACAGCTGATCGTATTCTTGCATGCCTGGGGCTTTCCAAAGAGGATCTTGTTCCTAATCCTCTATTGACTTTGGATTTCTTCAGGGTACACTAGCACATGGACCCGATATAGCTCTGCTGATCTTCGGGGATCATCATCAACAACAATTTCTAACTAAAATATTTCTATTGCCTCTTGCTTGTGAAATTTTATATAAATTTGTAAATCTGCAAATCTTCAATATGCATTTCACGAATTTATATTATTGTGTAATATTGTCATAAACGCCTATTTTAAGTGTGTTTCATTTATTGTTTTTGAATTAAAACTAATCTTATAAAACATTAATATTTTTATCTAGAAATTTAGAATTATATGGTGTACACAATACACCGGGCGGGAAATTTTGCTGTGCGAATTGGCGCGACTAGTTAAGGGTTAAAAAAAACAACGAAACATTGAAAAACAAAATATCATATTTCTTTGAGATGAAATAACATACCAAACTAGCAAAAAGAATGTACAAAGTGTTAAAATTAACCCTTTTTAATGACGATTCATTAGTCTGAAACGGTATTCTTCAGTTCTTCAGTAATTTTTATTATTTCAAACGTCGACCTTATAGTGGAATCAGTAAAAATATCAAGAGCAAGCCACTTGGATTCGATTTTATAACGATAAAAGATAAGATCTTATTATGCGAGTTTTATTTTGCACACAATTCTGAAACTATATTCGATAATCCAATCTATTTTTGTATGCAAGTAATTGATGAAGATAGATATTCTTATTTATTAACACAGATTTGTCAAAATGCATTTCAGTGTTTTGAAAGTTAGAAAATTATCTTAAAACTCATTCCTCTCAAAAAGATAATTAATGGAAACTTAAATATAATGAGAAAAAATGATTGTTCCGCATTAAAAATTTTATATTAATTGTCACCATTTTTTCACAAAATGATATACATATGAAATATAATTATTAATACAAAAACAATAACGTTTAAATCCAGTTATTTCAAAATTTATATAAAAGAAATTAGAATTAATTGCTTTCTGTAAAAAATTTAAATCTATAGAAGAACGGATGAAATAAAACTTTTAAAACCCGAAGCTCATTAGTCTAGTCTAATAAAAAAATTAACCAATAAATTAACTGTATAATATATATGCGCATTTGATTCAGTTATTTAGTTTACTTTTATTGGAACCAAAATTTGATACTTTGCTTTAAAATAAAATAATAATTCTGAAATTGAGAATGAAACATATCAGACAAAACAATTATACATTTTGGTAACTGTATGCATTTTAATAAAGCTTCACCCATTAACACCCAGCGTCTTCATTTGAGGATAGTTACATTTACATTGCAGTGACTAAGCAGTTCGCATTAAAATGTATCATTTTACTTTCTCAAATACGAAATACACAAAGAGAAAGTATTGTAACCGTCGAAAAATTCGAACTCGAGATTTTGACGAATCTCCACGTTTTAGACCTCCCTGAGCCCGAAAAACAAATTTTTGGAATTATGTCTGTCTGTGTGTCTGTCTGTCTGTGAACACGGTAACTCAAACACTATTAGAGCTACGGGGATAAAATTTGGTAAGTGATCCTGACACATAATTTGTAGATTCCTATCAAGTTTGGACAATATCCCTCTGCAACAAGTCTGTCTGTCCGCATTAATGTGAACATTATAACTCAAAAACTTGAATTGTTGGATGGATAAGATTTTGTACACAGTTTTATCATCAGGAATGTAGGTCCGTATCAAAGTTTTGGCCAAATACGTCAAAGGGTTTACTGTCTGTTAGTCTGTATAATCGCATACTTCTGAAGACGACAACTTTTAAAAGAAATGACTTAGATAAATGAAATTTCCTAAGTAGTGTTGAAACCATAATTGTAGATTTGTCTCCAATTTTCATTTAAATCGATTTCAAGAAAGGCGTTCAAATTTCATATTCGGTTTTTTCCCCATTCTACGACGCAAAAAAATGCGCGAACGCTGGAGCGTTTTATCCACCTTAGGGAATACCGCACGCTTCTGGCGCGCGATGTATTTTCCCCCCACCTGTGTTAGTCGTATGCGAGAAAGTTTCGGGAAGGCCACTCCCGCGGTTTTGCTTTGTATAACAATTCACTATGTATTCCCAAACTCCTAAAAAGTTTAAATGATTTTCTACTTATTTTTCTATCATTTTTATAAAAACATAAGAGCAAAAAAAATTTTAGGAATGAAATTTTAGTTCTGAGTTATCTTCATCTTTAGTTAGTATTTTTTTTTAAATTAAAGGAATTTTACAGAAATGTATGCTTCAAATTAATTTGGACGTTAATGGAATAAAACACCTGACATATAGGTTGAAATTGAAATGAACAAAATTACTAATTATATAAAAATAACAAAATTTAAATTTATTGTGAACTTTCTACGGTAGTTCAAATCTAAATGGTATTTTTCTTGGTTATTGACGAAACAAAGACTGATGTGTGATATTTTCTAATTCACTTTCATTACGAGATAATAATGTAACAAACTTTGAGAATTAATGCTGCATCGTTTATAGCATCTTTAGGAAATAATACTGTATTATTTTTAAAATGACTATTTTTAAGCATAATTTTGAAATTATGTCTTTAATATTCTATTTAATTTAAAATTTTTGTAAAACTATAAAGGCTAAATTTCAACTAAAATTTAATACAAAATGTTGCTTTAATTTGATAAGTTACATTAATACAATTTTAATAGCTTTTTAAATATAAATGATATGCATTAACAGTACAAATAAATTCTAAGAAAAATATCTAAAGAAGAATTATTTTTCCAAATTTTTTTTCAAACAACAAATCTAAATGAACTATCATTTGAATGTTAATAATTAGTTCTGATTGTGATCAAAGTTTTAGTAATCAAAATATGTTGTTCACTGAGCGTGATTCTTTTATTCTGAAAACAATTAAATTCATTAAAGTTGAACTTTCCGTTTTACTCTAATTAAAATATCTTTTTGTCACTCAAATTACAAAAACTTATTACTGGAAATGTTTTATTTTTTTGTTTGCCTGTTAAACATTTGTATAAAATTCCATTATTTTATTCTGATATTGGAAGCAAAATTAAATATTTTAATTAATTAGGTCACTGAAATCTCACCGGGAATTTTCTCCTATGAATTCGTAAAGCTTATTGTTAGTGGTTTCTAGATAATTCTTATTTTAAATTTACTTACTTTTTTCAACTTACCGCACGTGCTGCTTGTTTGAACTTTAAATGTTAGAAAACTAATTACAGAGAGTTTTAAAATAATCATTTTTGTTCAGAAAGCTGTAAAATGAAAAGTAGTTTTTTTAACTATATATTTTTCTAATAAATTTCTCATTTCTCTAAGATTGAATATGAACTAAAAGCAGTTTCATTTATACGCCTATTTTTAAGTGTTTTTTTTAAATTTATTTTAACACGTTGTTATTGTATTTGATTTAAAACTAATCTTATAAACATGAATCGTTGTACATAGAAATTTAGAAATATACGGTGTACAAAATACACTGCGCAGAAAATTTTGCTGTGTGAATTGGCGCGAATAGTTAAGGCTTAATATTTAACATATAATGTTTTTATAAAATATTGGTTCAAATCCTTTTTATCAAAAAGTTCCCTCTATAAAACGGTTTCGTAACTAATGTTTTTTTTATTGTAGAATCTTCTAATGTATTACTTTGAATAGTGTGTACAAGTTTTAGCATCTATAGATCTACTAGTTGTAGCTGCAGAAGTGCCTGAACAGGCATTTTGTTTGTTAATATGCTTTGAAAACACTTTGCAAAGTTATTGGATATTTGTGAAATGGAAAAATGTTGTAATATTCTTATATACATAGGTAAGTAAAAATTAGCCGCACTTAAGACAGAAAATTTAACCAATGAAGACACATGTGTAGAATCAGTAGAACAGAAAGTTTGATAATGATCGCATCATTCCTTTTTGTTCTGTTGAAGAATAAACATGACCGCACCAATAGCAGTATGCATGAGGGAGGAACAGAGAGCAGTCGTCTGTTTGCTCTGGTTGGAAGGATTGGAAGCTCTCCCCACATCTCAGAGACAGTGTTCTACCCCCCACATGATGCATTACTGTCTATCCGCCACGAGAACTGTCGCCGCCAAATTGTCTAGTTTACGGCGGTCGCTATAGAAACAGGTTATCGCAGGAAGAATCCATTTCTAGTAGGTAGAAGTTCATTCAAAAGTGTTCCGCCGCAAACTGGCGCGAAGAATTAAAAAACTCCGACTTCCGTTGGAGTCCTCCTATTCGAAATGGATCTTCCCTAGCATAACCAGTTGCCATAGCAACCGCAGTGAACTAGACAATTAGGCGGCGACAGTTCTCGTGGTGGACAGACAGCTTTTCCACAGAACTGGACAAGCAGGACGTGGAGCTTCAAGGCTCCACATCCCCATCATAAGACTTCTTCTCCCAGAGAATACATGAACTTGTGGATCACGGGGCTAAATGAATCGCGAAGACAGGATATTATGTCGAGAAATGAAGACTTGATTAAATCCTTGCATTGTTTACCTATTGTTAAAGTGTAAAGTGTAGTGAAGCACCGTTTATACTTTTCTCATTCATGCATCGTTTCGTTACCGTTCCGATTCATTCGTAGCCATTGCAATGATAAAGTACTTCGTTTATATGACGCAAAATTTGATTGTGCGTTCGTTGTGCATGAAAACATTCCTCCTTTCTCAAATTCGCAAATTTTCCGCTTTGGTCATCATTTCTCCGTTCCTGCTATTTTAGGATTTTTTTTAAATTAAACATCTACTTGCATGCACATAAATCGTATGAAATAAGAGATACATAACTAGTATTCAAGATATGCAATGAGGGTATGGTTTTTCTCACTCTTATGATAAATGTTTGATTTTAAATTAATTTGCATTAAATTTGTAATAATAAAAGTTGTTTATTAAAATTTCGATTATACGTCTTTTCATTTATACGTCGTTTTACGTCAGTCCCTTTAAGTTAAACGGGGTTTACATAATTTGGTTTGCGCATAATTTTTTGACTTACCCTCATATATTACGACAATCCACTTATAGATGATTTTCGAATTCCGAAACCTTCCGCGCTTTTGCGCATGCGCAGGCAGGGTTGACTTCACCAAAATAGGGATGAAGTAAGAAATGGAGGGGATATTTACATTTTACTTAGCGTGACTTAACAAAAAACTCCGGATATAAGCTCATCTTACTCATTGCCTGTCATTGCCTGTCATTCTTTTCGCGAGAATGTGCTCGTCTTGGCAGTTTAAAACGATCAGTTCTAATCAATCAGGAAGCACGTACAACATTTTCTGCCATAAGAACAAGCTCATAAACTCATTTATAACCTGAGTTCGCATCATTTAGTCTTTTACGCTCAGTTGTCGTTAATTTAATTCTTACTCTAAGGGAAGGTTGTTTTTTTATTTGTTCTTAAATGAAAACATTCAATAATGAAAGCTTCGAATTGCATCAAAACATGAGAGTTTTTCTTCTTTCATTATATCTTATTATGCCATTGCTCCGAACATTATTTCCGGGTGAATTTCCTTTCCTATTAAGATCATTTTAAGGCCAAAGTATCTATATTTCTATCATCTTTATATTTCTTTCTCTGTTCAGCATTAAAACCCTTTTCAAACGCTTCTAACGATATAAGTTTCAGTAGTCTTTTAACATTTTATACTTTAACTAAAACTCTCTTTTATACTTTTCAAGCAAGACAATTTAGAGAGAAAAGAATTCCTTGTCTACGCTTTTATCATGTTAAAGCAACGAAAAGAAGATTTTGAACTCATAAAAGAAAGCAATTGAGCGAACCGTTTAAACGCTCGTTTCAAAGTAAAAATGATGTGAATCAGCCAGAAGTGGCTCAATCGTATTATGTAGTTCTATTAAGCTAACTAGTTTTATTACGAAACATATGAGAGCTATGTAAGTTTAGTAAGCAATAACCATCAAGAAACAAAAGATTTTGAATTATTTCAAGTGGTAGATTTCCATCTAACTTCTTTGTTATATCGTAAAACATTGGTTGTCTGTTTTTCAGTATATGAGACTCGTCTTTCCACATCAGTTTTAACCCTCCGTTAGTCCTAATATCAAATAGATATCCATGCAGTCTTCGTCTATAAGTTATATTTGATGCATTGCATTAATGAATTTTTCTTATAGAATGCTCATTTGCTTTCTAATTAG
>BGPR01014554.1:0-38958 GCA_013235015.1 Araneus ventricosus
ACGTCACTGCTGTGACCCTTCAATTGAAACATGGAGTCAATCATATTACTGTTCAAAATTAGACCAGCTGAGAAGTGTTGTCGCATTTTATGGCGAATACATCACTGGTGAAGACATGAGTCTGATTTGTACATCTAATCAAAAACGTGTCCAAAATTAACTTAAGGGCAAAGTTCTCTCATAGATGCATCTCATGTAGCGTTATCTCGTCAAAGCGGAGACAACTGATTAAGTGCTCGAATCCTTTGATGAACATGGTAGAGAGATACAAAATCTTATAACTCTGAGAAGGAAGGTAGCTGGTTAATGATTATTTTTCTAGTCAGCGACATATATGAAGAGGCCCATTAGTGCTTTCAGCTCATCAGTTGAATCTACGTCTGAAAAAGTCCAGATTTACTCAGGACGAGAACAAAAGGTTTTTTCATTTGTGCATCCAAACCAACTCAATCATCTCGTCAGTGACGAAGAGAGAAAAGCTTAAGTAGACGGCAAAGAGAGATAAGATTTCTCCTTCCTTGCCTTGAGTTTTGGTGGCCACTTAGTCGGCGTATGAAGCTGCTTGATGTGGTGTGCAAATCCATCTGATAATTTCAAAAATCCACCATACAGGTTAAGAATCTCTGACGGAATAGAAACCATTGAAATGAGATCGATTTCTGCAAGTTAGCGTCTGTCAACAGTATCAAAAACAAGCAGGAATACTCATTTTCCCGATTCTGAATTTTCTCTTGGAGAAGTGTGTCTTAACATTATTGAGTATATTTGGTAAAAGAAAACTGCCAGAAGTAGCAATTTCCATGTTCCCTTTTTCTGATAAAGTATTTTAGACTAACTCTGCTACGCTGCATATTATCATTAGTTTTTAAGATGACAGACATTGAATATAAGCGTGTCTTTATCCTTCCCTCAGGCTTGCACTTGGGAGGCACTATGATAGATGTTATATTTCTTTATTTGTTACTTATTCTTTTTTTGTGACCTCCATCAACTCTCCACTCAAAACAACGTAATGCTTGCACATGATGAAAATATACATGGGCAAGAAAGGTTATGATAGATAATCGTCTTTATCTTCACATACATTACATTACATTACACCACCTGCATCCCCGTGTTTAGAGCCATTTGGCTCCTTTCCGGTTTGGATGGATGGAGGTGAATTTTATTTTTTAAGAAGGGACAAAAACAAGTAACAGATACAAGAACAAATGAAAATGAAAAAGAAACATATACTGGATAGAACAACATAGAAAACAATACAAAATAGAAAAAAATACGTAGCGGGGCGGGCGAAATCATAAGTAGCCGGAAGTGTGTGTCAGTCTGGGTGGATGAGTGCTCAATTATTATCCTCTACAATGAGGTTGTTCTCATCACATATAAAACGCATTAGGAGTCGAAATCGGGTTCTTGAGAAGTTGTTCGTGAGAGTGTTTTTCAACCACTGTAATTTTAGTGACACTGTTGGAGTTTGGAAATGCCAGGAGAGGGTAAACGGACATTTTGTGGCATAGTGGATTGGATCTCCTTTTTCTCCGACAGAACTGATTTGAATAATTAATATCGTTTCAGCTGGAATCATTCAGCCGGTCATAATTTTAAATGGCAATTTATAGTGCTTACGCCTTGACGAGGCGTGTTTCAAGTCTACAAAATTATGAGATAATGGCACATACGACTGTTAAACTTCGAAAATTTTTGATTTTATGAAAAAAATATATATCATCCCCCAGTATTTTCTGAACAATTTAAAACAATCCGCGCTAAAAAAATTCCCATAATTATGAAGGAAAATGTATCAGCTGTTCAACGTAAACACTGAAAATGGTCATGCCTTTAAAGCGCCACAAAATGTGCTTTTTTCATATTACGCGCACGATATCTCAAGAACTATTGAATATTTTTACATAAAAGTTTTACCGAATATGTATTGTGCTATTTTCTGCAAATTGAACCACAATTTCTGTACATATTTTCTCCAAAGAAGTTTTTTTGGAAGGTAAGAAAAGTTGAATAATTAACTATTTTTAACATTTTATTTTAAATTGGTATATAAAACAGAAATGAATTTTAAATAGTCATAAATTGTGGTTCAGTTTCTTAAACAGGCTGTTTGGATTACTTTGATACCCAAAATATTGTGCTTAGACTAATATTTTATCCGTAATCAGGCGCGCAAAGTGACTATCTCAATTTTTCTCCAAAAATTACACCCGTATTTATTACTCTATCAAATAAATACATACCAATATAAAGGTTTCAAAATGTGTGTACTATAAGAGAAAGAACAGATATTTTTCTAGAAAAAAAAGTGAGTTCGTGAATTGCATTGTTTCAGAGATATAGTATATCGAATTTGACAGCTTCCCCCATTTATTTCGAGGTTTAAGAGTCGTATGTCCCCATAAATAATTTTCCCTTTTCAAACTGTGAAATTAATAAAAGATCCTCAGAGTGTACTTTTGTAATCAAGGAACGATCACAGCAAACTCATTGGAAAAAACAATAGGTCTCAAATTTTTGCTTTCTCGTATACGAAGTATACAAAGAGAAAGTCTTGTAATCGTCAAAAAATTCGAACTCGAGATTTTGACGAATCTCCGCGTTTTAGACCTCCCTGAGTCCGAAAAAAGCAATTTGGGAATTATGTCTGTGAACACGATAACTCGAAAACTATTAGAGCTACAGGGATGAAATTTAGTATGTGGTCTTTAAACGTAATTTGTAGGTTTCTATCAAATTTTGGACAAAATCCGTCAACGGGAAGTCTGTCTGTCTGTCTGTCCGCGTTTATGTGAACACTATAACTCAAAAACTTGAATAGCTAGATGGATAAAATTTGGTATACAGTTTTATCGTCATGAATGTAGGTCCGTATCAAATTTTGGGCCAAATCCGTGGAAGTTTTGACTGTGTGTCGGTCTGTATGATTGCATACTTCTAAACATTATAACTCGGATTTCATAAATAAAAATTGATATGAGGCCTTCTAACATTAACTGTAGATCCGTGCCCAATTTTCGTTTCAATCGGTCGAAAAAAAGTTGTTCAAATCGCCTATTTGTCTTTTCTCATCACACAATGACACGAGGCCGTTATTGCGTAATTGCGCGATTCACTTGCGCTAATCCTTTCCGCTTCTATCCACGCCTTTCGCCTCCAAGCTTCCGATTCCCAAGCTTTTTTTCTCCACTACGTTAGGGACGCTTGTTCGTTTCACTGCCGCCTTTTAGCGTATTTTTTTCTCCACATGTGTTAGGAATATACGAGAAAGTTTAGGGGAGGAGTCCATTTGATAAGACACAAATAAAATCAGTATAGTAAGCGTTTAGGCACCCTTAGATTAATGGCTCCTATTGAATAAGACACACAACTAATTCTATTATTCAAAACAAAAAGCATCACTCGTTATTTTGCAATTGTAAAGAAAGCCTGGCTGGCACACCTCAGCGCAGTTGCAGTTTTACTCCCATGTTGAAATAATGTTTTACCTGTTTTTCTATTCCATAAATAAACAGAATAAATTAAGTTTATTTTCCAGTTGTTCACTGCAATTCTTAACGTGAATAAGTGCGAAAGGAATGTGCTTTTGGTTTTGCTCCTTTCAATCCAACGCAATTCTAAACAGCTGATATGAAACCATGAGATCTTCAGTTGTTCCTTTGATAATGCAATCAAAAGGTGAATGATCTGAAAAATGATCACGTGTTGAATTCTCGATGTCAAACAACAACGAGCATTCACACGCACTCACCAAGATTAAATTAACTTTGCGAAAGTTCGCCCAAGTTTTGAAACTTCTGCGATATAAATGCTCTCAGACGTTTGCTTCTACTTCTAGAGGACAAGTCTGTTTCTATTCGCCACTCTACGCACCAGAATTTATGAGACACTTGCGAAGAAAAGACAAACGCTTGCGAATATTTGAAAGCGTACGTATTCATTTGTACCGAATTTGTTTTCGAGTATGAAATTTCGTTTAATCGGTGCTAGACAAACCTTTTAACTGAAGATGATGAAGAGGAAAATTGTTCACTGAAAAGAGACTTCGATATTTCTCGTAATTCTGGATGGATTAATTTCAATAAAATCGCTTTCTTTACGCGTTATCGCAGAAAACTGCACTAATTTCTTCAGTCAAAACCTCTACTGTTTAGAAATTTTGTCTTTAATTCCATGTAATATGTTTATTTCAAATAAGCGCAGATGCAAATTGTTTATACCTAAAAATAGAAGATAAAATAACATAGCTTTTGACGCCGATACTAAAGAATTAAGAAGAATTTTAAAACTTTTTCTTCAAATGAACAGAAAAATAAAAAGTAAAATAATAATAATAATAATAATAATAATAAAAATAGGAAACCACAACTTTAACAAACTGCATTCAGTTACTATCACTGTGGTAGTACATTTACAATTGTTATTTGTAACTTTGTAATGGTGATTTTCTTTCGTATTTGATTCTCATGATTTTTCTATTTAATCCTTGATTCCACAATGGGTAGTTAGTTGTGTATTTGATTCACAATAACATTAATACATTTCCAATCCCTAATCCAAAATATAAATTCTTGACACATAGGTAGATGCATTCCATTAATTATTTCAAAAAACTATTGAAGAAATTTCTCCGATAGTTAAACTGAAGGTGAAACCTTGAGTGACAGATTCCATTAAATTAAAATGGGTATTTCAGCACAGAGCTGACAAAATTCTCTTAGGAAAAGATTGGCTCCAAAAAGGATTGGAACTCTTCGGAGTTGAAAGAAATCTTCATACAGTAGAATACCGGGAACCCGAACTCCAGGAATCCAAAATTTCGGATAATCAGAATATCTTTTTTTTAATCTTCTGAAACATTTTACTCAAAAATGAAGGAAAAATAAGAATTGAGAATCAGAAACAAATCTAATGTTTACGCCTAACTTAAAATAAGTATTCGATTCCGGCTTTATGAATGAATACAGCACCTTAAAGAGTAGAAACAAACTCAGATATCTTCTTTTCATTCTCAACTTGTTTGCCACTGTACCGTGCGAATCGCCGCGTGCTTTTTCCGTACGCCTTCACATAGCACCCAGAGTCAATACTCTGCTGCGTTTGGTATATCAAGAGTATTTTACCGAATTTCCCGGATAATCCGAATTCCCCGGAATCCGGTCAGCCCCAATTAGTTCGGATTCCAGGGGTTCTATTGTGCTAGCATGCAGAGAGCATAACGAATGCCCATTCACAACACACACTCAAGCGAACAAGATGTGGCTTATTATATACATGAGCGAAACGTACACCTTAATCAAAGGAAAGTGTTTGCTCTCACGAGCTTGACACGTCGGCCCATGGAACAACAGACATGCTTGCAGATTGCCGGCGTATCTTGAACTGCTATGGCAGCTAAGAGATGGATCCAACAAGATCCTCAGCTCTGCCCAAGTGGGTGTCTTACACTGGAGCTCTCAATGATCTCCAAAGAAGTAATCAAGGCAGAATAAGTTCGGCAATCATATCTTCCAATGTCCCGATCCATCGTTATCTTAAGTGTTGACGAGTCTGAAATGGGCGGGGTTTCCTCTTGCTGAAACCAGCGATTGTTCATCCAAAAGTTCTGTCAAAATTTCTTTCGGACATATTTGGTGACACCACCCAACCCCAATCTTCAGACATGAGTTATGGGTTTTTAGTTCTGAGTTATGGGCCAAACCGAGCCTGCCATTTACCGAGCAAAAATGCAATTTCTTGCCTCGCTTGACTACATGAATCTGATTCATCTACATGAAATCTATTCATTCCACAACGTCACACTGCAGATGTCACGCAAAAGCACATCCTTTCAAAAAATTATCAAAATTACAATGCATAACATCCTGTATCTTAGAATAGATGCTCCGCCCAATACCGAGTTGGATTTAATGGGAGCTTTTAGCTTGCAATATTTGTCATGTTGTAAAACTAGAGCGATGCCTTACTTAAGAGAAGCAGGATTCGACACTAACAAGCACTTGATCTGTATATTTAACTTTCCCTACATTAAAAAATCGATATGTGGTTGCCGCTGCAGAAGCTACTAACCATCTGAATGATTCGGTTTATACTGTAACGAAATTGTCTTATGGGTGGGTGTACGTGAATGCAATCCAGGAATGCAGGATTAAAAAAATAAAGCTCTTTATTTTACAAATATTCCAAGCAAAGAAAAGGAAGCACAAGTATTAACACTAGTAAAAATTCACAATAGAGACTACCAATAAATCTCAACACAGCGCTCAAAGGCTTCTTGTTAGCTCACCAGCTTGCTTGCTTATCAAATTCCAACTGACTCTTCTTGGCTTGAGAGCTTGCCTTTATACTTTTCAACAGAAAGTGACTTCTTTACGTAGGAAGTGATGAAGAAAAAAGATCTAGAAAGTTCATGAAACCAGTTGAAATAGGTTGAAAGTTCGAGGTCCTTCTAGAAAATTCCCTTTGTCGCCAAAGTTGCCAAATTTGCAGCCAAGTCACCAAATTTATCGCCAAGGTCGTCAAATTTATTGCCAACTCGCCAAGTTTCACGCTAAAATTAGCATCTCAGGGAAACGACTTTATAGCTTTGTAACAATACTAAACAGAGGGCATTCCTCTATACTCTAAGCTGCTGTCAATTGGATTACTCAGGACTTTGCATGAAATCCAGCATCCGCTATCATTAATCTAATAAACTTTGATTCCTTCTTCAGGAATAACTAAAAAAAACTGCCAGTGAAAACCCAGAAAAGATGTAACTTATCTCAACGATGATTATAAAAATTCAGTGGAGGCAGCTTAATGTGATCACGGTTAATGTTATCATTCGCTTTATATTATCAAAAACCTCTGATCCCGAAACGACATATTCGAATGTACACAAAAATATTCGTTTAGTGTGATCACTACATCGTTTAATGTTATATGTTTCGAAGTAGAGAATTGACCGATCCTTCATTTCGCTCCACTTGTAAGGAAACCTGGGGGTTGTGGTGTCTTGGCCTAGGTGTGACCAAATAAATGCAACCTTAGGTTGACCTTACTTTATTTATACAGCAATAATTAAGAGAACACTTCTTGCAGAGAAGTCTAGATTAAATATGATTATTTACAAAGTTCAGTCAATAAGATCATATTTCTAAGACGTCAGAGTTCAATGGAAAATTAGTCTACAAGAATAATAATAATAATCACAGGATGGATAGCTTCCACCTATCAACGTGACACTTAACCACGAGACTACCAGGAGTGCTCGCGAGTTGATGAGCCGAGAGTTCGGGAAATTGCCGATTCCTCGGAGTTGTTTACCAAAGTCCGAATTAATTCGGGACTTTAAATCCGAGCTGATGACACAGCTCTCTGTCGGCGCTTCAGGAGTCTGAAACCAAGTTCGAGCCTCCTAAACGGTTCTTCACTACCCTTCTCGTCCCTCATCCAGCATTCTGCCTATATCCCCTACCTCAAGGGGTGGAGCTCCGCCTTCCTTACACTCCACTGGATAATCGTACTCCCGGTTGACCAACAGCTTACCTTCCAAGTTCCCAGTGGTCAAATCCTACCATGGGAAGGTTCTTGGGTTTCGCCACCACCGGGGCTATTCAGGTATGACACGAAAGGGTACCGCTAATGCGCTCTCTGACAGATATTGATTCCTCTGCTTTGTGGCGGCTCTCTGTGTGAAGACATTACTCTTGCTCACGTCTCGTTAACGACCACCAGGTGCAGCTGTCCTGCGGTCTGTGACTGACATGAAAGGAACTGGACTCTCTTTCCCGTGGGAACGGTGCTCTCGGGGAGGAAACAACACAGGATACATCTCTTTTAAGAAGTTCCTGGAATCGAATATCGGCTGACACGATAAGAAACTGCTTTGTCCGTGGAAACTTCTGTGAAACTTTAGAGGAAAAATTTCCATTTGTCATTGAACCCCCTGAAGGTATGCAAAAGGAAGAGCATGAAAAGTGGATGTCCATTGACGAGGATATTCCAGTAGCTGCCACTCCGACAGACTTGGAAATTTGCCAAACTATTTGTGAGCAAGACCAAGCAATAAACGTTGATGATTCCGATGGAGGCGAATGTGTTGAAGAAAACCCTCCAACGAATGTCGAAATGAAGCACGAATTTGATATTTTGAAACATAGCGTGCAGCATCGTTCAACAAATAATAATAATAATAACAGTACGAGTATGAACAATATTTAAGTAAACTGTTAAGGAATAATTGCCGACAAGCAACAATTAATTAATTTTTGAATTGTTATTTCTGAAATAAATTATAGATAGCCCTGAGGTAAGAGTTTCTTTCCCCTTGATGTGATAAATATATAGCTGATTTTACCCAATTCGGTTATTGTTATCAATCGGTTAATGTTATCAAAATTCTTAAGTCCCGAAGTGATCACATTAAGCGGCAGCTGCTGTAATAATAATTCAGGTGCATAGACAACCAGTTTCTTGCCTAAACGTATAGGTAAATGAAACTATAGTTTAACTAATCTTTCAAATCAAAATCCGAAAATATATTTGCCCATTACTCAGCAACATTCATTTAGAAAAGAGTATGCTTTGCTTGACCTTCAGTTAAAGCAATTCAGGTGACGCCACAGTCAGATGTCAAGCGTAACTGCGCATGCTATCTAACAACTAACTATGCGTTGACATCTATCCATTCCTCCTGCAAGATCAATTTGACGTGCTTCGCGTGAGCATGAATTGTCTTCATTGCTTAACCCTTTCTAAGGCCGTGGGAATATGCTTCCCAACAAATTCATCAATTTTTAAATGAAATTTTTAAGGTTGGCTTAAGTTCTCATCAAAATTTTTCGATGAAACAAAAACTTGGATGTTCCAATTTCTTATCTAAAACTATAACGAAGTGTCTTGACTTGGTAATTAATTATTAATTAATAAAAGTGATTAACAGTGTCTCGACTTGGTAATTAATTATCAATTAATAGAAGTAATTAACAATGTCTTCACTTGGTAATTAATTATTAATTAATCAATTAATTAACAGTGTCTTGACTTGGTAATTAATTATTAATTAATAAAAGTAATTAACAGTGTCTTGACTTGGTAATTAATTATCAATCAATAAAATTAATTAACAGTGTCTCGACTTGGTAATTAATTATTAATCAATAAAATTAATTAACAGTATCTTGACTTGGTAATAAATTATTAATTAATAAAATTAATTATAAAAAAATGCCATCCAATAAGCTAAATGAATTTCTTTTCTTATATTAATCTCAATACGAATGTTATTTTATTTTACCACTACCAGAAAAGAATGGTCTTATAAAGGGTTAACTAATCGAACTATAAACGAAATATTCACAGGAATTTTCCAAACGAAAATGGAGTAAGTTCATATTTACCTCATACACGTCAAATGCGCAGTTCTGATTCAATCTTGGAATCCATTGCGCTTCTTGAAGGAGCAGACGTCACAGCAGAACGAGTGACAATGCATAGTTAGATGTCAGATGACATGCGCAGTTACGTTTATCATGCTTGTGTCGTCACGTGAAGTGAATCCATTCATATATCAGAAGCAGCATCATTTTTGGTGAAACAAAAAAATAAAGTTTAATATTTTGTCTGCTGAAAAACTGCTAATCTTACATAGTTCATCCCTGCGTTTCCAGCAGACTGTCATTTTAGAGTTCTGCAACCAATAACCATCAGAAACTTTCTTGTCTTGACCTGTAATTTACGTTGAATTGGAATAAAAAGGAGAGAAAAATTAAAGGATTCTTTTTATTAAAATTCGGGAATAGTAATTTTCAACTTAATTTCAACAAAATAATTATTATTAATTAGAGAAAGACTGAACATTTATCCTCTAATTTTTGCTTAAAAAGAAAGTCTATTTGTGCATAAAATGTACTCAAAGTGTGCCAAAGCCATTTTGTAGATAAGGAATTCTTTCGAATAGTACTGGCAATAAGGATGTTAGAAGTAATTCATTTTCCTCTCTAGAGAATAGATTTCGGCTAATCTTTCAAAGAAGAAAGACAGCTACCATTTTCTCTGCTGACAAAAAGGCCTTTGTCTATCCTTCGCTACCTTTCCTCCACGCACACTACATTGCGCCTTGTTTCTTAATGTCGAGATTATAAATTTACTATCCATCTTAACATTCGCATGCATTATGGAAAGATGCAAGGAACTGACTGTCTTAGGACTGCATTTAAAAACAGTCAGATATTATGTTCAAACTAGAAAATACCCGTCATGGTTTGACGGGTGCAAATTGCCTCTTCATTCGAAAGATTTCCCTTCAAATTTGACGTGTTTGAATAGATATATATGCGAGAGAAATGTTTAACATTGATTTCAAACAAATAAAATAAACATATGTATTATGACAGGAAATATTTTTTTTTATTTACATATTATATAAATATTTCTTTATTCAAAAAACCTCTTGGTAAACAACATTCCGTGTGAAGTACTTTTCGTTGTTTAATAATTTTCCTTGTACTTCAGATGTCTTCGTGTAAATTTTAACGTGATTGGGACTCCTAGATCTTGAAAGTGCAACATAGAGCTGTCCATGTAGGTCCAGATAGGGTCATCGAGGTAAATTCCAACATGATCGAAAGTTTGCCTCTGCGATTTGTTGATAGTCATCGTGTAAGCTGGAATTTGCGGGAACTGGCGGCGGTTGAGAACAAATGATAGATTCACGTCATTGGTGGCTAATTTAATTCTTGGCAAGAAAACAACACCATCGCGATTGAATTCAGATACAATTTGGCGTCCAAACTATATCACGCGCATGATATACCACTGACGTAATTTACTACTTTCTATTAAAAAACGGAAATTAATTTGAAATATATGATTAATATAATTTAAAATTCCTCGGAAACTATTGATCATAGCGAGATAAATTTTATATCAATGGATAGCAAAATTTATTTCACTATTTTAGAGCTATTAAATTTGAAATTAGAAGGACAATTACTCTTTTAAATTTAAAATTACTGAAATTTTGGCTCTATCAATGAAATAATGCTGTTTAACGTCTCGCAGTGCTATGGGCGAGTTTTATTGTTGGTGACGTCAGAGCGTTACCGGAGGATCTGGGCTATTATATTGGTAATGTCTTTACTGTATGAACTTTGATAAATTATCATCAATTGTGACATCCAATAGCTATTTTTTCACCATTGTACAGATGATTATGAATTCAATCAGTTGAGATATCTGCCATCTCCGAAGCTCTCAGATTTTTGAAGATTCCATAACGTCGCCATTGATTATTTTCAATGACGATCTCATTTAGCAGTCTTGGGAATACTCCATTTTCCGTGCATACCCAGCCTTGTTTTGAGTTGCATGGAAGGAAGATGAGAATCTGCTATAAAATTTATTCTCATCTAGTTTTATCTTTGAGTGCACCTTTTTCGACATTTATTGAGTGCATCTTTTTTGACATTTTTGAGCGCATCCTTTTTGACATTTTTTGAGTGCATCCTTTTTGGCAATTGTTGAGTGCATCCTTTTTGGCATTAGGGGATAATGGCCTTTGTTGCTAAAAATCCCATCTCCTCACATCTCAATCAATCAATCTAGTTTTATCTTGGCGATCACCTACTTCAAATGAAAGCTTTCAGTTACAGTTCTGAAATGTCTTCCTCCCCATTGCCCAATGTTTATGACAGCAATTATTTGAAATGCAAAAATGGTTAGATGAAATTTATTCTACAGAGTGAAATTATTTAAACTATGATGTCATCAAATGAATTCTGGAAATATTGTTTGAAATTTTACTGTACATAATACAAACGATGCCTGCTCTCTTTGACGAATGATAGATCAAACTGATGACTTATGGCATCATTATAAATCGACTTACGTTTACCATCTCTTCTATGGGTTATTTGAGAAATGTTTGAAAATAATACGCAGTGCCTTTTGGTCACGAAGGTGTTAAAGCTATTTATACAAAACATTATAACGTGAAAGTGTTTAGCTTTAGGTGTTGATGTAAACAAGTTATAAAAGTGTTTATTCGCAACAACTGCTACAAACCAGGTAATGCGTTTTAATTCAGTGGTATTTTGCTTTGGAAACTCCGAAAAATGGAAACTGTTTTCCTCTTATCTGTTAAATCTAACGTCATGTTTCTTTTCCTACTTTTTTGTGCGTCGGCGTTTGTGAATATCACACATTTCTGCACGCATACCATAAATTCCTTCCAGAGAAAATTAGGGGCCGTCCACAAATGACGTCACGCTTGGAAGGGGGGGGGAGGGAGTTCGTGAAATTGTGACAGTTTGTGACAAGTGGGGGAAAGGGTGTAACAAGAAGTGTGACATCACACATTTGGTTAAAATAAAAACATTTAAAATCAGCAGATTAAATTTTGAAGTTACCAGAATTTTGGGGTATTTTTTTAATCATTGTTAAAACAACTTTCGTGTAATTTTTTTCCACTTATATTCCGTTCTGTTCGAAAAAGGCATTCAGGGTAGGTTCTGAGAATATGGTAGCAGCAAAAATTCTTCACCATTAGAAGAAAACCTCCCCCTGCTCACAAATGTCATTAAAATACATAGTTAAAGTTTTAAAATAAAATTTGAAATGTCATCTATAACGTAGTACTTTGTTTCTGAACTGCAAATATATGTTTATGTAATATAGCGTGACATGTGACAAGGGGAGGAGGGGGGATGGTGAAGTGTGACACTTTGTGACAAAGGGGAATATTGAAAAAAAAAGTGTGACATCATTTATGGACAGTCCCTTATCTCGTTCATCGACTGAGATTTATCTTTAGCAACGCTCGGAATTAATTGCTGCCTATCTTTTACTTTTCCCAACCAAATATTCAGAATTTTGCAGACACTTCAGTGCTACTAACCACTGATGTCAGCACCAGACGTTATTATTCAAACTAGATGACTCTACCGACTTTGGCATATGTGTCTCATGCTCGAGACAGGTCCTTTTGACAGTGCAAGTAAACATCTCTCACCATATGAGACGCTCCCTGTTATTTTTCTCAGTCTGACAGTGTGGGGGTCCTTGTGCACACGAATGCGAGCATTTCTTGGCTGAACCCGAGCGTTGCTTTCAGGCAGAATGCATCAGGCCTGCCAATAGGTAGGCACCTGAACCCTTAACCTGAACGTGTCAGACATTTCTTACGGTTATTATAACCTCTTTTCGCCAGCTGAAAGAACCGATTGTTGGAAGGGCGCTCGCCAGAGAGGGAGCCATTGTTTTGGCGCCCGCGGGAGTTTTTAGAGTTTTTTGGCAGGCAGGGAAAGAACTCTTATCTTCCGTCTCAAAATATAGCGTTTCCCGGGGGCCGATCTGGCAAGCACGCAAAAGGAAGCGGCAGTAGTTGGAAGGGAAGGTGATTGACTCCTCTCCTTTCTTTCAAAATTATTTACCAAATTTCTTGTTATTAGCGGCTTCGCGGTAATTTGCAGGCGCTGTTGCGACAGACCCCTCGCCTGTCACAATGTTTTATATCTAATTGTGGAGAGAAGACTATTCGCGTATAAATAGCCTTCCTTTGTGCTGGCTTTAACAGTGCATTGTCGTGTTTACTCGGAAATTTCATTTTGCATTTATCGGAGGAATGCAGAATAACCTCTAGCTTCTCCAAAAAGAATATTTAGAAATTTGCGATGGGAACGCTCTATCAGAATGTAAATAAACAAGTCTAAGTGATAAATTAAGGTATCTATCCAATGCAAGAGGAAATTTGCACTGTGCATTTGTCATGAAGTGTAAACAATTGACGAGGTATATGGCCGCGATTCAAGAATTAATGAAGGTCTCTCGACGAATAGTTTAGTACAACAATACGTGCCGGGAAAATTAGGCACTTGTGCAATTTATCATGAGGGCAGGAATCTGTTCCAATACAGTTTTTCTGACATTGTATGAAGTTGGAAATAAGTCCTTTAAATATTATTCAGGAAATTTTTATGTAAAGAATGAACATTATTAAAAAAACCCACGAATTAATTGTACTAAACTAATGAGATTTTTCTTATTTCATTACATAATTTTTAGTTGCAACATTTCTTTTGAGATTAAACCTTTCAACAAAGATTTGATACATTTGTACAAATTTATTTACTAATGACGGTATCTGAGATATCTTTTATAAAGTGTCGTTAAGTTTTTATTGAAAATTTATGGAAATGAATGGCAGATATTGGATAAATATTGCATTTAATAACTGATTCAAAGCTGGATGGATTATGATTACTGTCGATTAAAAGATTTGAGGTCAGTATCAGAGTGGAAATAAAAGATTCATAATTGTATTTTATCACATTCTTTCAGGAAAAAAAGTATTATTTTTTAATATAAAAAGAATTAAGCAATGGGCTATCAGAAAAAATATTAGTCTTGTATGATTATTATTGTCATAAAGTAAAATGATTTCGCATAAAATAAGGGTTAATTTCATACCGAAAGAAAATAAATGCAATAAATATTTATGCTTTAACAAAATTTATTAAACACTTTTCTTTTGCTAAAAGTAATAACATCAGTTTCTTTCTGATACTGCACTTACGATACGAGTCTATTGCCTGTCAATATTATTACTAATATGATGCACATCATCCTTATGCCAGCCTTTGTCAGCAAAGTTTCTAAGGGGGATAAGACAAAGAGAGGGTGAGCGAAAGTATGCAGTACCTGTTCTTTGAATACTTGTTGATTTACTGCTTAATAGTAGAGCATACTTCTTTTTTTTATATCTTTATCTGAGATTTTAGAAATACAGTGGAGTCTCAATATAACGAAATCGCTTGGTTCCAATTGAAAAATTCGTTATAGAGAAAATTTCGTTATACGGAGATTAGAGATTTTTGCAGTTATTTAAGTAAATGTTCCAAACTCTTCAATAGGTGCGATAAGTTCAAATGCATTTAATTATGATTTTCAATTAAAAATGGAGTAATATATATATATTATAAATTTGTTAAAATTATACTACTTTTTATTGTATAAATAAAATGCTCAAAAGCGAAGACAATTCACCAATTTAGAGAATAATATGTACTAGTAAGTACTTACGTTTATTTTACATGAAAAATTCCATTATTTTGCATTTCTTTGCATTTCGTGATTTTAAATTTTCAGAAAAATGTTCACATTTTAAGAGTGAGTGGTTCCAGAAACAGGCACATGTGAGCGAATTGGTTGCACAGAAACTATCAACTTTCTTCAAAAATGACAAAAATCGAAAAGATGAAGGTCTGAAAAAATCCGTTATAGGGAGACAACCACTTCGTTATATGGAGAATATTTTGAATGTTATTTAACATTCCGATTAAAAATTTCGTTATAGGGAGAAATTCGTTGTAGAGAGACTTTGTTGTATGGAGACTCTATTGTAGCTAATGAATCCAGGGGTGTAGTGGAGCTGGCACGCACAGGAACGTTATTCCGACACTGCTTTTTTTTATGAGGAATAAATCTCAAAAAAGTTGTGGAAACGTCCTTAAAATAATAGCGCGATTTTTGTCACCCAGGTTAGAGAGTTCTTGTACTGCTTTTGCAGCGTCCCGGACTGTGTTTATTTTGCGACTATACCACTGAATGAATAAATCTATGAAAAGCAGCAATAAGAATCTAAAGTATGTCACTCTGTCACCCAGGTTAGAGAGTTCTTGTACTGCTTTTGCAGCGTCCCGGACTGTGTTTATTTTGCGACTATACCACTGAATGAATCAATCTATGAAAAGCAGCAATAAGAATCCAAAGTATGTCACTCTGTCACCCAGGTTAGAGAGTTCTTGTACTGCTTTTGCAGCGTCCCGGCACTGTGTTTATTTTGCGACTATATCACTGAATGAATCAATCTATGAAAAGCAGCAATAAGAATATAAAGTATGTGACTTTTGGCTTCGAAGTGAAGTACGATGAAAAATTACGCGATGAATTTGAAATTTATCATTAAAGTAAATTTGAACGGCTAGAAAGTAAAAACAAGTAATATATATAAAAAAAAATTAAGTCAATTCCTACTTAGGTCAACAAAGAAAAATTTTATTTTAGAAATTTTTTTCTCCCATATAAAACTAACATTAATTAATTCAATTTAATTAATGAATTGATATTTTAAAAAACTGTACTAACATCAAGTGTCATCCACTGCAAGTTTAAAAAAATGTATTTGAACTTGAGTGGATGAATAAAAAGTATTTTATTAACGATTGAATCTTGAAAATTCCCTTTGTCGCAAAACTCGCCAACTTTGCCGCCAAGTCGCCAAAATTGTCGCCAAGGTCGCCAAATTTATCGCCAAGTCGCCAAGTTTGTCGCCAAGTCTAGCATCTTAATTAATAGTCTAGCAATTTAATTAATGAATTGATATTTGAAAAAACTGTATTAACATCAAGTGTCATCCACTACAAGTTTAAAAAAATGAATTTGAACTTGAGTGGATGAATAAAAAGTATTTTATTGACGATTGAAAATTCGAATAAGATATATAAATAAATATATATAGGGAGAGTGTGAACTAATAGTAGGAATTGAATAAAAAAGCTTTAATTATATTTAAGATTATAAGATTTCTGCAAATAACTTATTCTTTTATCGTGAAAATATCGAACCAAAATTCTTGTTTTGCGATTTTAAATCATGCCGTAATCATACCATTCCTACAGAGTGTTGACACAGCAGAGAAGATTATGAGCTATTACAATTTTTTTTATACTGCTAGATATATTATATCACAGAACTAATAAAACATATTCGCGATTTTTCAATGCTGAGAATTGATCTTTCAGTTTAACCGACTCATGCATATGCAAAATGCATTCTTATAGATTGCGATTTTGACACCTCTACACGTGAAATCTTACAACCAAAGTATCCAAAGTATGTGACTTTTCGCTTCGAAGTGGAGTGCAATGAAAAATTACGCGATGAATTTGAAATTTATCACTAAAGTAAATTTGAACGGCTAGAAAGAAGAAATAAAAATGCTTTAATTATACTTAAGATTTGTACAAATAACTTATTCTTTTATCGTGAAAATATCAAACCAAAATTCTTGTTTTGCGATTTTAAATCATGCCATCATCATACCATTCCCTACATTTTTTGACAGAATGTTGACACAGCAGAGAAGATTATGAGTTATTGCAATTTTTTATACTGCTAGGTATATTATATCACAGAATATAATAAGATATTCGTGATTTTTCAATGCCGCGAATTGATTTTTCAGTTTAACCGACTCGTGCATATGCAAAATGCGTTCTTATATATTGCGATTTTGACACCTCTACACGTGGACATGTTACAACGAAGTTGATGTTTTTTCTCACCTCTTTAAAAGTTTTGAATTCTCTTGTTATGTTACCTACGCTCTAAATTCCGGTTTGTTTTCAAACTTCTCGGATCTAGATCGCTTGAGCGTGGAGCCAAGTTTGAGAACAATGGGTCTTCTGTAAGCGATCTCTCAACGCCGTGCTTCCACAAGGTAAGCGGGTACTCCAAATCTCTGAGCAGTGAGACAGTGGCCTCTGGCAGGCCCTGAACTCTTTCTTGCAGTGCGTGGCAGACGAGTCTATCGGATGTGCCCATGGGCTGGAACAGAACCGCTGAAGCCTTTAAAGCAGGTCATTAATATTTATTCCAAAATGGAAATTTTGGAACACGGGGAGGTACCAGTGGGAGTGGCCTCCCCTAAACTTTCTCGTATACTGCTCAAAAATTTGTCATTTCCCCTCCCCTTGCGTGGATAAAAAAAATCGAACCTACTGTAATCCAGAATGCAACGAATATCAGAAGGCTTTTCATTGCAGATTATAGTGATTGTAAAATATTTAAGTGAAGAATCATATTAAAAGAGATGCCTTTGTATTAAAACTTAGCAATATTTATTTTCCATCACACTCCAGCAAGATCCGCTATTATACGAGCGAGCGAAAACAAAACAGGAGATAAAACATATCTATCACAAGGGCAAAGTGACGTAATCCTCCCGCTTGGCACCAGAGATTGCTAAGTACGCATGCGCATGGAGATCAGTTTTGAAACGAATGCTTAACAAGTATGCGATTATACAGACCGACAGACAGTCAACCCGTTGACGGATATGGCCCAAAAGTTTATACGGACCTACATTCATGACGATAAAACTGTGTACCAAATTTTATCCATGCAGCTATTCAGGTTTTTGAGTTATAGTGTTCGCATGACTTCGGACATACAGACAGACAGACTTCCCGTTGACGGATTTTGTCCAAAATTTGATAGAAACACCTACAAATGCTGTTTAAAGACCACATACCCAATTTCATCCCCGTGGCTCTCATAGTTTTCGAGTTATCGTGTTCACAGACAGACAGACATGATTCCAAAATTGTGTTTTTCGGACTCAGGGAGGTCTAAAACGTTGAGATTCGTCAAAATCTCGAGATCGAATTTTTTGACGATTGCAATACTTTCTCTTTGTATACTTCTTATACGAGAAAGTACAAAAAACAATCGCCAAGGTCTAAAACCTATGGAAAATACCATAGCGCTCGGAAAATCTGGATTTCCAACCGAACCAAATTCCAACAACATCTTGCGCCGATTCTAAGGTGGTGGACCCTCAGCGAGGGTAGTCGGCACATCAAACGATTTGACTAAATTGGGACCTGGAGACGAGGCTACCTTTATCGGATATCCGCTGAGAGGGGTAAATAGGGGGGGATCAAAGAGCAGCTGTAGAAGGGGAGAGCAAATCGATCTCCCCTACTGCCAGCACCCTTTGGAGCTTCAAATGAATGACGTGCCTGATTTTTTGATGTGGACTGCTTTTTCGTGGCGTTGTTGCAGTCTACACAACTGAGAATTAGACAAATGAATAAAAATAAGAAATTTCAGTGCAAAACCGCTTTAATACAGCAAATGAACTGACCCAAAGAGTCACAGAGCTGAAATTACAGTGCACCATAGTTCTTTATTCAATAAAATTACTTCCTCGGCGAGGGCATGTGATGACGCTTCAATGTGACCCCCCTTCTCATGGACCAGACATTGCATCCTGTAAACAACATTCTACAAGTCCATTCTCCCCGGATCTAACCCCATGCGACTTTTTCCTGTGGGGATATTTGAGGTCTAGGGTATATCTTAGAGGGGTCCAGACGTTGATGACCTTAAAGAACAACGTATTACGGACTGTGATGAGCATTCCTGGTGACATGTTACTTTCGGCCGTAGATAATGTTGTGTACAGGATGCAATGAGTGGCCCACGAGAAGGGTGGTCTCATTGAAAGAGGTCTTGTGCTATGGTGAAATTTCTTATTTTTATTCATTTTTCTAATTCTCAGTTGTGTAGACTACAACAGCGCCACATTTCCCCCAACGGTGACTTTTGGAAATAATTTTTTAAATTATAGAATCTCTTTTCCCATGTCGTCTTTAGTCTCCCTATCAAATTTGGTGACTAAGTAAGAAAGAACTGCTGACTAGGCAACATTGCCATCTTGATAATCCTAACATGTAAATTTGAAAAATCTGGAAATATTGCATCTATTAGACAATGCAGTTATATAAGGAGTGCCCAACTGAAAATGAGACCTTAGCTATATCGGCGTTGTATCAAATCCCAGTGAGTTAATGTGCTAGCCGATAGATGGCGTGGTGGTATTCCCAGATGCACCTGCGTGGTTAACGGTTTCGCAACAATATAATCATTTCTGGAGAGTTGTTTCCGCAGTATGTTGCATAATGGATTCCTCCAGAACAGCACAAAGAGCAGTTATCCAATGAGGAGCATGCTTCACAAATTTATCGTAGGATGAAAGAGGTGTACGGAGAGCGCAGTGTCTCGCACGGTTCACCATGTTCCGGTGGTGTCAGCGTTATGAGGCGGGACGCGTAAACATCAAGGACTTGCCACGCCCTGAGCAGGCGCACGTTGTGACCAACAGTGCCACGATTTCGGCTGTGGATGAGCTCATACGGCAGAATCGTCGGATCACCACACGTGAAATTGCTGTTGAACTGTCGATAAGCAAAGGAACTGTGCATCACATAATCCACCAAAAGCTTGGTTATGGCAAAGTTTGTGCACAGTGGGTGCCCAAGCATCCGTCAGAGAATCAGAAGACGGCGAGAATGGGTGTTTGCCTGACCCAGCAGTTCCCACACTGAAGCTATCCTCTCCCTTCCTACGTACTGTGATCAGTGTATCAATGTCAATGGTGATTATTTATAGTTGTACTGTTCGACATGAACTGTAATTAGAGTATTGTTATTAAAATTTCTTTGCATATAACTGTAATCTCCTTTTCATTTGGGCACACCCTGTACATGTCAGATGGCACGAGCAGTTACATCCGTCATATGACAGAGGCCTCACATAACCTGACTTCATTAAGCAATGATGAGAGCAATCTACCAAGATAATTTAACTTATGAATATGAGGATTATAATAGTTACTTTAAACTACATTTACTTGGTAAGAACAATCAAACACAGGTAGTAAATATAGGGTGGAGTTTTATCTAGTTGATAGTTTTAAAGGGGTGTGACTTGCATTACATTTGCAATGATTGGCTAATACATTTCGAGAATAGGAGCAAATAAAAAATGGCTATAGATTGAATTTAAAAGCGAAAGCAACAACAAAAATAAAAAGCGTATTAAGGAACAACCCTTTTTCCGTGCATTTCACTTTGTTGTCGCAAAACATTTTTCAGAATTTCTGATGAAGTCAAACGTCAGTTTATGCTTGTTGGTTATTCCTTCTTTTCCATCATACTTTTTAGAGATAGCACTAGATTTGGAATTTCTACATATTCCCGTCTGGGGGATCAAAGAAGTACAAAGCACTCTTCATACGATAAACAGAAATTTCACGAAAGAAAGCACCTTTATGAAGTTGTTCACTATCAACAATATTTAATCCAATAGACATATGCACAGGTTCCTCTTCTTTTAATTTTGAACATTCAGTTTGAAACTATCTCTGGATTGGTGAGACTTTTGATCCGGCTGACAAACCATTCCGTGAAAGCTGTCTGCTTGGAAAATATGAATATATACTACTTTATTTTGAATTTCATTCTTCTATTGTATGTGTGTTTGACACCTATAAAAAGTCGTAAAGCTTTTATAAATAAAATATTTACTCAGCTGTTGTAACTCCCCTTTTCTGAATCTAATTCGTGATGCTGAATGAAATAAAGTCCTTTCATTCAAGTAAAATACTTCGACAATGTCTATTGTTTGAAGGTAAGAAATGAAGATTTTCAAAATCTTGTAATGCCTGTTTCCCTGCCAAAATATCAAAGTATTTGCTCCTCAACAGAATCTAGTTACAGATGACGAATCACAATACACAGCGCATAACTTTTGAATCATAACGGATTAGCCAGAAATTAAGAATTTTGTGGCATCATCGCGGCATCTGGCAACATCCTGAATCGTGATTTCATGCAGATCGGATCCGCCCTCTTTGTGATGTCACCTATCGACCAATAGCGACGAGCCTGTTACTGTACATAAGCACTGATTGCTACTGTTCATTCTCTGCTCTTCCTTGTTCGTATCATTTGATTAGCTAGCTGTATAATGATTTTATGATTTAGTATTTTAATTTAATTGTTGTTTCATTAAATTTGTTATTTTATTAACGAGTAGTCTTGCTTTGAATTAGTCACCAGTTACGCACAACGGAGTACTTCTGATTTATGTGGAATACAGGTATGATAGATCGAGAAGCCGAGTAGAGTAGTATCGTACATGTTAACATGTAGCACTTGAGTGTCAATAGTTCTATGTACTGACAACCTCGGCAAATACATAAATAAATAGACTTGCCAGATTTCTGAAATGTTCAACCGGGACACCGGAATGCTCCCCAGTGTCGCGGGTATTCAAGGGTACACACCCTTGGCGGGTTTTTAGAGTGTTTTAGAGGTAGTTTATTCTCAATGTTATGAATAAATGGTTACTGATTAGGAACCTAAACCAGGGGTAATAATAAATGACACAAGCATAAAAATTTAAGCATTTTATTTCTTACATGTAAATATTTATAAGTTACTTAAGCAAGAAGAAACACTTTGAATGAGGAATAAGAATTTGAACAATATTTACATGTACTTTTCATTGGCTGGGGCTTTTTTTAGAAAGTCTTTTTTGTTTTTAATCGTGTTGTAAAAATCTTCACAAGCTATTCCGATATTAATTTTACATGTCATCAAGCCTTTAACTGTAGATTCCTTCATCAAACCCCTATCATCAGTCCATGCGTTGTTCATCAAAGAAAATACTCTCTCAACTGGTGCTGATGTCCCAGGTAAGGAGAAGGCATAGTCACGATTGGCGAGACAAGACGATACGATGACAATCTTATTTATTAGCAGACCATCACTCTTCTATAGTTTTCACTTTTCATACAGTACAGTGAAATAAATGACAAAGTAATTATCCTAAATAATCCTTCACAGTTAATTATTTTTAGACTTTTTTGGTCATCTATAATCAAATTTAATTTTTACCGGGACGTGAAGTAAACCGGCCGGGACACTGGGATTTTGTCTGAAAACCGGGACTGTCCCGGTCAAACCGGGACGTCTGGCAAGCCTATAAATAAATCTCACCTCTATCAATGCTGTGAAGTTAACTTGACCTAGACGTTGGCTAAGAAATTACGAGATCATATCGAACAACAGTTTGCAAATTATTGATCTACACAGTTCTCAGACAGCTAACGGAATATGCCAACATACTTCAGACCTATATAAACGAGCGAGCATTGCTCTTTAACTTAGAAAATAACGGAAGCCGCCATCCTTGTACACTATCAGAGGTCCTTCTGAAAAAAAAATACCAGCTATGCACAAAAAATGGAGGGGAAGGGACGACAAAACCAGCTCAGCACTTTTTTTGTCATCAAAGGAGAGACAGATGTCCGGGCATGTGCCAGGAAGGCCACGCCATTGTTTGTGTCCTTTGCATTTGTAGAGGTAATAACCTTGGCTAATTCATTATTTGCTAAGGAACTAGGAATGTGACAAGCGGTTTTGCTCCCAAGGAAGAAAAATGCTTTTTAACAGGCGGCGGGGAAAGGATACCAAAACAGTGCTCATTATTTTGATTCAATGCTATGTTCTGAATAGGAACTTTTTAACCGATGATTTATTAATTAATATTTTAGCATATGTAATAAATGTGAATGACACATTTAATGAAGTCAGAATAAAGCATACTTATTAGTAATATTACTTTTACGTGCTTTTGATATCTGGGATTTCATGATCTATGAATGCTTATTTCCCTTGATTTAGTGAGTTAACTAACCTATACAATTCTAGAACTATGGTAAAACATGCATCAAGTGCTAAAAAATCTTTTGTGGAAGCAGTTTACAAATTTACAAACATTACGCAGAATTCATTTTTTTAAATACTCCTGTTTTGTAATGATTGTAGGCAGTGGCGAATCTAGGATTCGTCATAAAAGTTTGTATCGTGGGCAGATGTGCAAACCCAAGTGTAAAAAAAAAACTCTTTAACTTTACTGTCTTTTCTCACTGACAGTAAGAATCATAAAGAACACTACAATACTTTCGATAATTTGATAAAAATTACAATGAAATAACTAGACAAAAAAATGTCTCTGACCGCGTCAAAGAAGTAGAAGTGGAATGACTACAAAAGTAGGAAAATTTTCGAGCCTGTCAAGCCAGAAAGTAATGTTGAAACGTTTTTACTATTTTTTTAAAAGAGGGAAATTAAGAAAAAACAGTTGTAATGATGTTAAATAAAATCAAGAATTCTGGCTTGGCTCTGGGGGGGGGGCGGTAGCCCAATAGCCCCCCCCCTGGATTCGCATTCGCCACTGATTGTAGGTACTGATTCGCCACTGATTGTACTGATTTATAAGGGAATCCAACGCAATCTTGCTGAGTTTTGAAACTCACTCAGTGGTCAAAGTATCAACTTCTATTCCGGCTGGGACTGTCCCCAGCTCCTGCCGCTTTCTCCTTTTATTTTGATTCTTCTCTAAAATAGAAAAATTTATGAAAATAAAAATGAAATAACAGTATAATATGCAATCTTCCATTTAAGTTGGAAGGTGAGTTTGAGGATTACTTATAAAAATATTTTGAGGTCTTCCCTGTAGTATGCATGGATTTTTTACCACTCTGTTTAGACTAAAATTGTTATTGATATTCTTGGGTAACTAGAAAATCACCCGTCATGGTATGACGAGTGCAAATAGCCTCTTCATTCGAGAGATTTCCCGTCAAATCTATAGTGTTTAAATAGATATATGCGAGAGAAATGTTCGACATTGATTGAAAACGAATAAAATAAACATGTTTTATGACAGGAAATATTTTTTTTTATTTACATATTTCTGTATTCAAAAAACCCGTTGGTAAACAACATTCAGTGTGAAGTATTCTTCGTTGTTTAACAATTTTCCTTGTACTTCAGGTGTCTTTGTGTAAATTTTAACGTTGCCAAAAAATATTATCAAATTATATCATCACGATTGCAATAAATAATCAGATGCATCGTGGCGTCCAAATTATATTGCGCGCATGATATACCACTGACGTAATTTACTACTTTCTATTAAAAAACGGAAATTAATTTGAAATATAGGATTAATATAATTTAAAATGTCTCGGGAACTATTGATCATAGCGAGATAAATTTTATATCAATGGATAGAAAATTTTATTTCACTATTCTAGAACCATTAAATTTGAAATTAGAACGACAATTACTCTTTTAAATTTAAAATTACTGAAATTTAGATGCCCTAACAATGAAATAATGCTGTTTAACGTCTCGCGGTGCTATAGTGCGAGTTTTATTGTTGGTGACGTCAGCGCGTTACCGAGAGATCTGGTATTAGTAATTCTTAACTCGGTTAGTTTTAGTCGCAGAAGAGTGGGACTATTTTTGTTTAAAATATTAGAGTGTCGAAACAATTTTACTAAATATGACTGATAGGACCGAGGAATCGTATAAAAAGATAGAATTCGTAATTTTTTCAGAAATATATTTAGTGACTCAAAAAACATAAAATACAATTTCTCCCATATTTAAAGCATTTTTCCAATTGCAACTATATGTCTATCTCTAACGGTTTAGAAATTAGATCAAGATAAATGTGGACACCCTATATATTAGATGCCCTTATATGCTAGTAATTAGTGAAGCTTACTGTAAAAGGAATAAAAATATATTGTTTTATAAAGCAAGAAACAAGTGAAAACTCTTGAAGCTCCCCCTGACTTCGACACTTGACTAACATTTCGCGGCCCATTAATACGGTATCCGTGGCCCACAAGTGGACTAATCGCAAAAGAGTGGATCTTTTTTTGTTTAAAATGTTAGAGTGTCAAAAATATTTTACTAAATATGATTGATAGGACCGAGGGACTGCATAAAAAGTTAGATTTCATAACTTTTTCGGGAATATATTTATTCACTCAAAAAACATATATCATACATTTTCTCTTCATTTAAAGCAATTTTTCAATTGAAACTATATGTCTATCTCTGACGGTCCAGAAATTATATATATATTTGTATTTTTTTACTTGTATATTTAGTTAGTGGGCCTCAAAATATTTTTTTACACAACAGGTGGCTCGCACAACCAAAAAGGTTGGGAACCATTGCTTTAAGGCATTCGTCCTCGATGGTTGAACGCCGAGGACGGGCATTGCCACCCATAAAGACAAAATCTACTCCCATTACATCTCTGTATAGATGAATATGTGGTCGCAGAATGATGTGACGATAAATCTGCTCTGTAATGATTTTCCGCTGGAAATGTAGATCTGTTTGTGATCCCAGAATAATGCCAAACCCAAAACTCAATCTAACACTAACGTAAAGGTGATGTCCAATGATATTTTCTTGCATGTAAAGGGTCCCTGGTGTTCCCCTTATGAATATACGACGTGAGTCAGATGCTAGAGAAAACCCAGATTCTTCAGAAAACAACACACGGACTCACTGTTCTGGTGCCCACTTAACATGTTCTCTGCATCAGGCTAACAAACCCCGGCACATCTGTCAGACCTACGGGCATATAGACCATACTCTCGCAACTTTCTGTATACTATTTACCTCGAAATTGTGATATCTGTGGATGCCGACAGCCGTCGGAACAGGTCGTCTGCGGTACTTTGCCAGATTATTTTGGAAGTGTTCCAAATACCGGCCATCTTGCGAGGTTGTAACCCGGGGACGACCCGCACTGCAGCGTTTTCTTGCATTTTCATCCTTTTGGAATCGCTGTCCTATCCTAGATATGGCACTCTGTGGGATTCCCTGTTACTGGAACATTTCCATCTGCATCCGGCTACTTTTCGCGATTCCCTGTTTCTGGAACACTTCCATCTGCATCCGGCTACTTTCTGGGATTCCCCGTTACTGGAACACTTCCATCTGCATCCGGCTACTTTCTGGGATTCCCCGTTACTGGAACACTTCCATCTGCATCCAGAGCTCTTTCTGGATTCCTGTTACTGGTCACTTCCATCTGTATCTCTGACTTTCTGGGATTCCCGTTACTGGAACATTTCCATCTGCATCTGGCTACTTTCTGGGATTCCCGTTACTGGAACACTTCCATCTGCATCGCTACTTTCTGGGATTCCCGTTACTGGAACACTTCCATCTGCATCTGGCGACTTTCTGGGATTACTTGCTGGAACACTTCCATCTGCATCCGGCTCTGATTCCGTTACTGACACTTCCATCTGCGTCTGGCGACTTTCTGGATTCCCGTTACTGGAACACTCCATATGCATCCGCTTCTTTCTGGGATTACCTGTTACTGGAACACTTCCATCTGCATCTGGCGACTTTCTGGGATTACCTGTTACTGGAACACTTCCATCTGCATCCGGCTACTTTCTGGGATACCCCGTTACTGGAACACTTCCATATGCATCCGGCTACTTTCTGGGATTCCCTGTTTCTGGAACACTTCCATCTGCATCCGGCTACTTTCTAACCCACTATTCTGCCACGTAAAAAATCGTCCATGTGGTTCCTCTGAGTCGTAGCCACTCGCCCATGGCAATCTCAAGCTTATACACTTTAATTTTGAATTATATTACGCCACAGCAACAATTCCGTTTGTACACTCCACCAACTGCTCTGGTCCTTACAAGGTGCTTTCTGTAAAAAATAGGGGCCTATTTTTCACCTAGAAATACAAGCATATCATTCCAGAATATATGTGAAGTATTATTTCATCAGAAAAGTTTGCTTTAGTGCGTTATTTTACGAGATACTCAAATATCCATGGACATGAGTGTATGTTAGGTCATTTTCACTTAAAGTTAACTAATTTAACAGATAAAACTTAAATTTCCATTTCGCGATGATTTCTTGAAGTTAAGAACAAAAAGGCGTGGATGTAGTGCTCAAACGTAGCTGTCGATACACCATTACATAGTTGTTTTTGGTAAACATCTCCAAATCTATGCAGCCGCGAATAGCCTCTGAATTAACTAGTCGTTTTTGATACCGATTCACTTCCATTATAATTTCAGTTTTTAAATTTCAAAACATTTTATTTCAGGGTCACTTACTCTCGCTTCCTATTGATCACAGAGATCAATAAATTATATCAACTTAGAACTTACTTTTTTTCTCAAAAGATAGGTTTCATTTTCATTAAACATTTAACAACGAGGGACTGGGTATTTTTGTAAATAACCTGCTGTAAAACTTTGACATCTCAATTTCCTCTCTTATGCCATACTATTATTTCTCCACAGTCCACACTCGTGAGGTACCAACTTTGGCCATTGAAAAGGGACTTGGTGATTGTTCACAAATTCCGGTACGTATCTTCTATTTTCCGGTTTTCTAGATTGTTTATTTTACAATGCGACATTATTATCTTTTCACCACTTTCGCAAACATTAAATCTGATGCGGAATTGGGAAGATATTTCTCGTAATGACTGCAAGACGTTGCCGGGAGAGGTTTTATATTCCCTGTCATACAAAGTGGGATAGCGCATGTTTATAAATAAACGACTACAGAGTTTAGTACCTTAAATTTTTAATTAGTAATACTTCTTCGCAGCCAGGATTTGTGGGGATTCTAACTTTGACCATGGCAACCGGGACTTGCTTGCTGGTCACGACATCCAGGGAATTACTCATCGATGACGCCATTTTCCAGATTATTCATTTCGCAGTACGGCATTCGGGACTTGCTTGCTGTTTTCGAAAACCGTGCGCCTCGGGAAGAAGTTTCTCGCCTTCGCTGCAAGAGGTTTGTGGTTGAGAAGAAAGGCCAAAAACCTCCGTCTCCTTGCTTTGAGAAGTTCTATTTCTATCTGTGGAGGGGAAGCGTCGAAAATTGGCGGAAGTAGGTCGGGGTTTTCCTAGCCTTGAGCCCAAGCCAAGAGTTAAATCTCAGCTAAGCCGGATTCGCAATGCCCATCCTCAATGTCAGTCCACGACATCTCCGGAGCGGACGCACGGGAAAATATCATTCGTCTTGCAGTGATGTAAAGGCACGGGAAGTCGTTCTCCACTACCGAGATGAGATCTCGGACCGCTTCTGACGTCACCAAGAGCGTCCGACTGGAGACGGGTCTCGCTTCCAGGGTTTACTTAAGATAAGTTATTCTCGGGCAAAGTGCTGGAGCGGAGTGTAATTGGTGATTCTTTGGCGTCCCGAAGACATTTTATGGCACTTGGAGGACCGCCTCGGCTTAATGAGTCGGTGGGAACTTTGTTCGTGAGATATGGTTGCAGAAAGGAATCGTACGACTCGAGTTAAATAAAAGATATATTCTTCAGCTAAGTTATAAATAAGAACCTGTTCCTTGCCGGTGCTTGTGAAATGTTACTTTTACACACATTGTAACTGTCGTTTAAATTTTAAGAATTTCACTAAGGGTGGTTAAAAAAAGTGAAAAGGTTTCCACAAATAATTTTTTATTTAGGTTCAGGGATCTCTTAAACGTTTTTAGAATCAAACACTACTATTGTTGTAACTACAAAGTGGTTGTAAGAATATAAATAAATGCGTTCAAATTCTCGCACAAGAAGATTATTAATTCGCAAGAAAATTAATGGCAATAAAATTGTCATAACGTTGTGAAATTTTCCTTTATAGAAGGAAATACATCAGAATATCATTCCATGCCTATTAGGAAAATATGTAATTCGGCAAAATGTAATAGATACGTATATTTCCCTGAGAGCAGTTAAGCAGTTTCTTGCTTAAATATCTCATGAGAAATAAAGTGGAATTCTTATAAAAGTAAATATATTTGTCAAAAATAAATTGTGGATTTATTGAGGTAAAAAATTTAATAATAATAACAACAATATCCTCAGAGATTTTTGAGGTGCTCAACACGAAAACCTTTTATTTAACTGATTAATTTCAATACATATTGGTTAGGTCACGAGTTTACAGTTCAAAATGAATAGTATGACATTAAATAGAAAATTTTTGGATAAAGTGGAGAAAATATTATTATTTTTATAGATACAAGAGCAACTTTTATATTTCACATATACCTGCATTTAGGACTATCTTTTGTCTTATGATTTGGTTGTTGGGAAAACAAATAAAAGCCAAGAAAGGGGCAGATTTTTGCCGAGGATTCTGAAGGAAAAATGCCAATTCCTCTTACATGCAAAAATCTGTAAAAAAAATTCCAGCATTTGAAGAATTATGTCATCCACTTTCTTGCTCATGTGTATGAAATAACTGATAGAATTTTGTCATAAACTTCCTGGGGTATCTTTGATACAGATGACGCCTAATATTTGATTAATATAATCATGTACGATTCGTGGAAAACACAGAATAATTGTGTTCTTAATCAACTGATATTTCTCAAAATAGAGGATTGATTCCATCAGTCAATTTACTCTCACCTGAAACCTAGAAACACACAATTAAACAATCCACCTGTGATGCAGTCTCTTATAGCTTTCTAGGCACTGTCAGTCTGAGTTGCCTTTGGCTGTAGTCACATTAGTCCCTCTGTTTCCAGAAATAGAATGTAAGGAAATCACAAAGATGCCAGAAATCATCACATGATTTTGCTATTGCATGACAGGTTTCGAAAGAAACATCTTTCCTTTGTAATAAATTTATTATTAGAATGGAAATACTGATAAGAAATTTTTAAAAATAACTTTTTAAATTGATATAACACTACTTTTACTCTAAACATATATTTATTCAATTCCTACTATTAGTTCACACTCTCCCTATATATATATATATTTATTTATACATCTTGTTCAAATTTTGCAATCGATTTTAAACTAACTTCCCGATGAGCTGGAGACTTGAAACTTTAAACATAGCTCAGAACTAGATGACAATGCAATATTAATTCGCTTTCTTGTGTGTCTGTCTGTCTGCTTGTCTGTCACTTCATATTTTACATGACGCATGCGCAGTACGTTTTTATCTCGAAAACTATTAACATTACAGACTTGGTTATTGGGTATATGGATGGTCCATGGGATCATCGAAGCACCTCCATATTTCAGCCATATCTTTGCGCATGCGCAGTACGTTTTTCATTATATCTCGATTCACCTAAGTAGGAATTGACTTTAAAATTTTTTTTATATTACTTGTTGATATTTAAACTATACTTGATGTCTTCAAGTTGTAAATCACAGTATATAAATTATTGTAACACGGTTTGCTTGTTAATTTCCTATCGCATGCTGATAAGATCAATATTCTCATATGCAGTCATTTGATACTACAGCCTATAGAATGAATTCAGGCTCACGTAATATGTATTAAATACGCCACGTTATTTTAATTTCGGAATCCATAGTGCATCTTGCATAAAGAAACTGATCTTGTCGCCACAGTTTGATGCAAACAAAAGTCAAACAATGCTCAATTAAATGTTTGATAACATGTGAGTCAACTGGCAAACACAAGTGGCATCTCAGTCACTTGGCTCCACGCGCTTGCCATGTGACCAGTAGCGAATCCAGGGGGGTGACTGTCGGGCTGCAGCCCCCCCCAGAGCTAGAGCAGAATTCTTTATTTTATTTAAAATCGCTACAGCTGTTTTTTTTTCCTTCTTAATCTCCCTTTAAAAAAAGTGAAAACATTTCTTCCTGGTTTTTGACAGGCTCGAAACTTTTCCCACTTTTGTAGTCATTCCATTCGTATTTGCAGCGTTGATGCGGTCAAAAACACCTCCTTGCTAGTTATTTTGTGTTTTTTGTTAAATTATCAAAAGTATTGTAGTGTTCTTTATGATTCTTATTGTCAGGTGAGTGAAGTCTGTAAAGTTAAAGTGTTTTGGTATACATAAGCCATAAGATTTGACATTCGTCACGTCGATACAAAACTTTTTATATTTTAGCCCCCCCCCCCTCGACCCAAGTCCTGGATTCGCCACTGCATGTGACTGATATGCCACTTGTGTTAAATCCATTGAAAACAATTCTTTGAATCTTCTCAGCATTTTTTTAAAAAGGCATAACCGTTAATTAAAATCCAAGTTTTAATTATTTACTTACCACAAGTAATCGAGATTTTCGGAGAATCAGAAAACAGCAAGCATATGAAGCTTAAAAATTGCTTGAGTGTTCTGCAAACAGGAGGAATTCTCCAATTCGTGCTGTCTTACGATTCCAAAGAGTGCGATGTTATAGGCTCCATTCACCAGCATAGATGCTGAATATATTCGTTATAGCGCTTGAAAAATAGCATACGTTTTTGGAATGTTAATAACCCATGAATGATCCACTGCACATCTACTCAAACTTCCTTCACTTCAAAATTCAAATAACTTCGCTTCACAAGCTGTTAAAACAATTTCTTATGACAAAGATAATAAAAAGAAACCTTGCTAGAACTGTAAGCAAAGATAGTTACGTTATTTGTATGAACATTCAGTAATTTCCTAGCAGTTTATCTGGATGATGAACAATGAGATCAATCTGATTCACGTGATGCACGTCAAGTGCGCAGGGCCAATTTCGTTTTGGAATTCATTGAGCATTCTGCACAATGAAAAAGGACGTGACGTCAGAGTGCAAAATACGAAAGCATACAGTTAGATGGTGGATGGCATGCGTAGTTACAGTTGTTTAATGACGATAACGTCGCATGAATTGACTGCATTGTGAAGAAAGTCAATACTTCTATAAGACAAGTGAGTGTGTGAGAGAGAAATGCATAATTTGGGCTGCGACATTCTTCTAATTTTAGGTTACAATTATTCGAACCGTATGTGCTCCGGAACCAGTTTGACAGAAAAGGACACCGCTGTTCATCATGGGCTGAAAGAACAGTGAAATGCAAGTCTGCAAGGTCCGATGCCGCTCATACGGAAATTTTAATGTCGGCCCCTGGGAATTAGTGTTCTTTAAACATCGATAGTTCAACTATCGATAGTGCAGTCGATAGTTTTCACAATCTATCGACTGAACTATCGATAGTTTCAAAACTATCGATACTATCAATAGTATTTTCTCCGACGATACTATCGATAGGCGTTCTTCCAGTCTGAAACTCGATAGTTCCAGTCAATTGTTTCAGTTAATAGTTTTGAAACTATCGATAGTTCCAGTCAATTATTTCAGTCGATGGTTTTGAAACTATCGATACTATCGATAGTTCCAGTCAATTGTTTCAGTCAATAGTTTTGAAACTGACAGTTCCAGTCAATTATTTCAGTCTATGGTTTTGAAACTATCGATAGTTCCAGTCAATTTTTTCAGTCGATAGTTTTGAAACTATCGATAGTTTCAGTCAATTATTTCAGTCGATGGTTTTGAAACTATCGATACTATGGATAGTTACAGTCAATTTTTTCAGTCGATAGTTTTGAAACTATCGATACTATCGATAGTTCCAGACAATTGTTTCAGTCGATAGTTTTGAAACTATCGATACTATCGATAGTTCCAGACAATTGTTTCAGTCGATAGTTTTGAAACTACCGATAGTTCCAGACGATAGTTTTGAAACTATCGATAGTTCCAGTCAATTGTTTCAGTCAATAGTTTTGAAACTACCGATACTATCGATAGTTCCAGTCAATTGTTTCAATCGATAATTTTGAAACTGATAGTTCCAGTCGATAGTTTCTAAACTATCGACTGAAAATGCGCCTATGCATAGTACTGTCCGGGAGAAAACTATCGATAGTTTTCAGAAAGTCGATACTATCGATTGTTTCAGTCGATAGTTCCGAAAACCGGATACTATCGACTTGGCTTCGATAGTCTATCGATGTTTAAGGAAAACTACTGGGGACTGACAGCAATAGAAGACTCGAACGTGCTAAACATGAATGATTTTTCATGTTTCTGCTATTGCTGTGCTTGAATTTTTCAAATGTGCTATTTATATAATAATTTAAATTGTTAAACGGTTCGACATGAAATAGATTCCTAAAATTAAAGTTTTTGCAACAGGAAACTCAATTATTGAGCCTCGGAACTGCCACATGACTAGTGAAGAATGCATGTAGAAACAGATTTATGAGCAAGAAAAACCAGTATTATCTCAGTTAAACTAGCGTGAGCTACTCTTGGACTTTCTCATATACTTACGTGCTTGCGTCTTGTGTTTGACTTCGTCGTATGCCAAAGACAATCGAGCCCACATTTAGGACCTCTCCCCGTTGAAGAATTAGTTCTAAAATTTGAAACAGATCAACAATTTTGGTGCCAAGACCATATATTGAAATTTCTTTCATCCTGCTTATTGTGCTTTTGAGTTACCGAGTTCGCGTACACACAACGGGCAGACAGACAGTTCACCCGCTGACAGATCTAGTTTGAGAATTGACACAGACAGAAGCAACCGGAAGTTACGTAACCAACCGGGAAAGGCAACAATATGGCGCCCCCATCCCAGCCAACGTATTTTTTTTAAAAATGCTATACTACACTGTAAAAAATATCCGTTTTTTTCCCGAACTTTTTCCGTATATTTGACGGTTTAAAGCTGTTTTGTTGACAAAACGGTTTTTCACCGTTTTCCGCTCCAGCCACAAACGGTTTAAAATCGTCAGTTCAAATTCTATTTTTCGTCATACGGTATTGCTTTCCGTATGATAACTTTCCCTTTTCTTAAATGTAATTTTATTGCATTCATTTAATGTTTTTAATAGGGTTCCATCTCCGCTATTGTTTACACATGTTGCAGTAACCTGTTGTCACTCATGAAAGCTAACCTTAAAACACGTGTTCTGGCAATAGTTGATTTTTACACCACTAGGTGGCGCCACTAGAGCTATAGTGACTTTAAAACTCAAATAGATTATTTTTACTTCGTTTTTTGAGGTCTCCGGTGGTCTAGTGGTTAGAGCGTCTGCCTTTTATTTCTATGAACGCGGTTTCGATCCCCGGCTCGGAGGAGTTAGAAATTTTGTCACCATCTTGCATCGAAATCGTCCAAGTAAGTTCAATTAAGAATTATATTAATTAAACTAATTGAAATTAATAATTAAGTCTTGATTAATTAATATTCCTAATTGATAATACACATCAGCACATTTCAACGCGAACAGAAGGAGAAAAACAACTCAACTCAGTCGATGACGTCATTTACTTCGATGACTTAATTTTTACGGAGAAAACTTAATTTCATACGGTAAAAAACCGTTGTGACTACGGATTTACTTCGTAACTTTTACGGGAAAAACTTGTTCCTGTATGGTAAAAAAGCATTGTGCCTACGGATTTACTTCGTAACTTTTACGGTTTTGCACAACCAACCCGGCTGCCAGTTTAAAACCGTAAATTTTACGGGTTTTTTTACAGTGTATCTGCATCCGAAATGTCGAAAAACTCTTACTTAGAAATAGGCATGTTTTATCTGCAAATATGACTTAATAATTTTATGCTGAGAATTTTCAACTTTATCTCTGTTGAGAATACAGTAGAACCCCGCTAATCCGAACTAACTGGGACCGGTGCCTGTTCGGATTACAAAAAATTCGGTTTACCCGAAATTTCGATAAAAATAGAAAAGAGAAAGATGTGTGCTAAAAAATGTAAGATATAAGTACTCAGTACTACTATCTCTTGAATTCTTTTATTCAAAAGCAATAGAAAGAAAATATGCCTCCCCTTTTCATTCGAATAATGGATGTGCTCCTGTATGAAGTGACCGTATCTTATTGCGAATCGCATTAGTTTCTTCGATGTGTACAAAATTATGCATGCCGAAAAAGTACTTTTTTGTTTTTAGTGTGTATATTTAAATCTGTTCAGGTAATCTTTTCAATTACATAATTTTCGAAAATAAAATCGGTTCGGATTAACCGGAATTTCGGATTAGCGGGGTTCTAATGTATATAGTGGTCTTTCTGAAACTTAAATAATATATTGAACAAATTTGTAAAATATATGACTTTATTTTTCTTGTATATTAAAATATTTTTTTTCCTTCACACCCCCTCTTTGGCGCTGCGGGTAGTTGCCCGGTTTGCCCAGGTCTCGGGCCGCCTCTGAACATCTATATATATAATTCTCTTACGTGGCGACAAAAAAAGGTCGAATTTCTTAATCACCGTTTGGCAACAGCTCGCACGTTTGATTTGTTTACATCCGCGGAAAGTCCGAAGCCGCTTCGTGTGATCACGTTTATTGAAAACTATTTTTAGTAGTTGGAAATTTGTAAAAATAATGAATTTAAGTCGTGCTGTCGGATATATTATCCGAAATGAACAAAAGCGAACTGAACGGGAGTCCACATGATATGCAACAGAATTATCAAGATGCAATGGCTATGGTACGCAAGTTTGGTAAACCAGATCTCTTTCTGACCTTTACTTGCAACCCATCTTGGTTTGAAGTTTTAAATTGCATGGAGGGAGTACAACGTCCTGAAGACCGACCTGATATTATTATACGTGTATTTAATATGAAATTAAAAGAACTTTTAGAAGGTATTTGCAAGCATGGAATATTTGGAACTGTTTTGACCTATATTTATGTTATTGAGTTCCAAAAGCGAGATTTGCCTCATGCCCACATTCTTCTAACATTAGATTCAGAAAGCAAAATTCGCACTAAAGATGACATTGACAAGTTTGTGAGTGCAGAACTTCCAGATCCTTGCACTGATCTTAGACTCCTCCAAATTGTGACAAAATGCATGGTACATGGCCCATGTGGAACTATAAATATAAATTCTCCTTGCATGAGAGATGGACAGTGCTGCAAAAGTTTTCCGAAACAATTCAAGGATGATACAGAGGAAAATGTTAATGGATACCCTATTTATCGCAGAAGAGCTACTGAACCTGTCGAAGTAGGGAAATATTCCATCGATAACAGATGGGTTGTCCCATATAATCCTTGGTTGCTTAAAAAATTTAATGCACATATTAATGTTGAAGTTTGTGCCTCAGTTAAAAGTGTCAAATACTTATATATATATGTATACAAAGGACATGATGCAGCCTCGGTCAAAATACAAAAAGAAGGTGCTCTGGATCATGATGAAATTTTAAGTTTTGTTGAAGGTAGGTATGTTAGTACACCTGAAGCCATGTGGCGTTTAAATGAATTTAATTTGTCGCATAAATCCCACACTGTAGTGCGCTTAGCTGTGCATTTACCACAGCAACAGCCGATTGTGTACCAAGACGGTCAAGAAGCCCAAGCAATTGAACGAGCTGCTTTAAGAAAAACAACACTAACATCATGGTTTGAACTAAACAAAAATGATCCTTCAGCTCACAACATTTCTTACTCAGATATTCCACAATATTATATGTTTGATAAGAGTACCACAAATTGGAAGAAGCGACAACGTGGTGGACAAAATGTTATTGGGAGACTGCCAGTAGTTAGTATACTGGATATTGAGAGGTACTATTTGCGGATGCTACTACTGCGCAAGTCTGGGGCCATTAGTTTTGATGATATTTTGACCGTAAATGGATTAAGATGCATTACATTTCAACAAACATGTCAGGAGTATGGACTTCTTCGAGGCGACCAGCAGTGGCATGATGCTTTGAATGACGCTGCACAATTTCAATCTCCGAGACAGTTGCGCATGCTGTTCGCAATGATTTGTGGCTTTGGAGAAGTGGAGGATGTTCCAGATTTATGGGTGCAACATCAAGTTTCACTTTGTGAGGACTTTGTGCATCGTTATTCTGAGCAGACTGGACCTCACTATACACTTGCAGATATTGAGGAACTGCTTACATCCTACAATTTAAGTCTCCAAAAACTGCATCTACCAACTGTAGATTTGCCTGCAAGTGTTTTGGAGAGAGTGAACTTTGATGTTGTGGAAGATCAGGCTAAACCTAATAGTTATACTATGCAGTTAAATAGTGAACAGCGGAATGTTGTGGAAATCTTATTAAGTGCAGTGTACAACAACGCTGCAGATACACCCAAGTGTTATTTTTTAGATGGTCCTGCTGGGACAGGAAAAACTTTTGTTTATTCAACTTTGCTTCTCACAATACGTGGTACAGGTGATGATGTTATTCCTGTTGCATCTGCAGGTATTGCTGCAACAATATTAATAAGGGGGAGAACAGCCCATTCTGTTTTTAAAATTCCAATTGATTTAAATGCAACATCTACTTGCAATTTGAAGCCTAATACAAAAGAAGCTGACATGTAACTGAAAACAAAATTAATTGTGTGGGATGAAGCACCCATGACAGATGTTCATGCTTTCTTAGCTGTTGATAGACTTTTACAAGATCTCACAAAATGTAAAGAACCGTTTGGGGGCAAAGTCATTCTACTGGGTGGAGATTTGCGCCAAGTTCTTCCAGTAATTTTAAGAGGTTCAAGAACATTAACTGTTGCCAGCTCCTTGAAAAAAAACACGCTCTTTGGTTGAAATTTCATAAGTTATATCTGACAAAAAATATGTGTGCCCTTGAATCTGAAAGGGATTTTGGTGCTTGGTTGTTGGACGTTGGAGAGAAAAAAAGTGGCTCAACGATTCAGTTGCCTTTGCAATGCTGCCCTTCAATACAAGACCCTATACATCAATTGTACAGTGACATAGAGTTTTCCAGTGTGACCCCACAGGAGCTTAAAGATCGAGCTGTCCTTACTGTTAATAATGAGCGATCCATGGAAATCAACAATAAAGTGTTGGAATTTATGCCGGGAAATGAAACTGTTTATAAAGCAGTTGATATGATCATGAGTGAAGATCCTCAAGATCAATTGACATTTCCTGAAGAATTTTTAAATTCTTTGACACCAACTGGTTTTCCTCCATATGAGTTAAAGTTGAAAATAGGTTGCATTATAATGCTGTTGAGAAATTTAGCTCCCTCTAAAGGATTATGCAATGGTACACACCTAATTATCACAAAATTGCAGCAAAACATTATTCAGGCAAAATCCATTGATGGTACAGAGACATTTCTCATTCCCCAAATCCCTTTGATTCCATCTCAGACTAACATGCCTTTCAAATTTAAACGTATGCAATTTCCCATTCGTTTAGCCTTTTCCATGACAATTAATAAGTCGTAAGGCCAAACTTTTGAAAAGATATGTTTGGTGCTCAATGAGCCGGTTTTTAGTCATGGACAACTCTATGTTAGCTTATCATGAGCACGATCTTTTGAATTTGTTTCTGTGGTAGCTCCAAAATGTGAAATATTTAACTGTGTTTATGAGGAAGTTTTCTGTGATTGATTGTCAAGTGTATTTTTTTGCATTACATTTTTGATTTGTTTCAATGTTGTATATTATTTTATATCTGAGTGGATTGAATATACCTGCTTTGATACAATTTTTTTTGTAGAGCACAGTCTTCAATGTTGTATATTATTTTATATATGAATGTATTGAATATGTATATACCTGCTTTCGTACAATTTATGTTTTCGTAGAGCACGATCTTTTGAATCTGTTTCTGTGATAGCTCCAAAATGTGAAATATTTAATTGTGTTTATGGGGGAGGTTCCTGATGCTTTCACTATATAAAAAA
>BGPR01014555.1:0-14563 GCA_013235015.1 Araneus ventricosus
TAAACTGTGTTCTTTGTTTGACTTTTTTAAATTTGTTATTTCATTCGTATATGTAATTATTGCATGGAGCTACTTTGTTATACTGGATTCTAAGCAGTCTTTGGAGAACAGTGGTAGATTTTAGTTTAGCCAATTATAGGATCCAATTTATTTTTTCCTGTAGTGAAGCCATGCATGTAATGATTTCGCATTCTCCTATTTTTAAAAACGCTTCTTACCTTTTAATTTATAACTAATTATTTCTACTTAAATGCTAATATCAAAATAATTGTCACTTCATCTCGCAGAGATCCGGATTCAACCGGTTGTAGCGAGCGGGACTTTCCCTTTTTCGGAGTTACTACGCCGCGATGTTGCAACTCTCTCTTTCTGTAACCATATAATTCACCTTGTCAGACGTGTTGCCTTTGCGCTCACTTTCCGAACAATGGCTGTGGCTTCGATCTACCTAAAATATCATCTGAAGTGTTAGAATCATCTCCCATCCATTGAAAATAGAAATATGAAGAATTCTAAATAAAATATTTTTTTAGATGTCAATGATTGCCACTTTTTTACACCTGCATCTTCATGCCAACTAAAGAATAATCTTTCATGCATAAACAGCGATTCGGAAAAATAAGCATTCTTAATGCAAATTTTTAACAAAACACTTTCCAAAGAGAAAAAAACTAGATCCATTGAGTTTTCTAAAGCTGGGCATTCACGAGAAAGAAAGATTAAGCCATTTGTCCCAACAACTGGTTTGTATTCCACTCATTTTAGTCGAAAAATTAGGCAAAACATTCGCAGATGTTCCAAAGTTTGTTTTGAGACAAGGTTCAAAATCACAGAATTCCTCCTCCTCACACGGGGGATTTCAAGTTTCATTTCTAGCCTGGACGCGGGATCCCAATGTAGGCAGATCCTTTGTTTTGCCGCTACCCCCACATCAAGGTCGCATATTGGAATAGGGGGATGGAGTTTTGGATTTTGAGTTCGTTGTAATTCAACCACTTCCAATCCATTTGCTCCAAATTTCATAGGTTTTCGACCTTGACGATAGGTTTTTCCTTCCCGTGCTCCAAAAATTCCAAAATGGAGCAACGGTGAATCGCCCACTTAATCCAAATAAGAATTTTTCCATCACATGTACTTGCGTAATTCCATACAACTCAATGTTTACGTGGAACACGTTAAGCTCGCCGTGCCATTTTAATTTTTGAATCCCCCGCGCATCTTGGACGAGGAAAAGCGTGAGAGAATTTTCAGTTAGATGATACATGTCATGCGCAGTAGTTTTTGTCATATAATAATGGCACCACGTGAATTGACTTCATTAGATATACATAAATGGGGATTTCGTCCAGCCTAAACATGGGACTATGTAGTAAAATTAATCCTCCATTTACAAATGACATCAGAATTTATACGACATGCTCTTCATTTCAAAAATCTCTGTCATTCATTTCTCAATATCAATGGAGATAAAACACCTGTCGTCACAGTCATATTGCAGATGCAATTGTGTATGTCGTCTAACATCAAACTGCACGTTGTCTACGCATTTCCTCCTGAAAGATGCGCATTTAATTTCAAAATTAAATTGGCACGACGCACTTAACATGTGTCACGTTTTAATCACGTCCAATGATTCCATTGCACGTAGTTGGTGCTTCTTACCTTTCCAATCTTCAACTCAAAACCTGATCCTCTAACACAATAATTCAATGTATGTCTTGCCAATGTATGCTGCAAAATGTATTCACACCTTCTATTAATTCAAATAAATGAAGTTCCTTTTCTGCGTTATTAATTTCTAATGGAGGAACTTGATTATATTAATATATAAAATATAAATAAAAATTAAACAATTATTCCGAACAGCAAGCGAATTATTCTTAACGTTACGAGCAGCAAGTGTAAGATATTGTAACGAATTCTTTTCAGGCGTCAGTCTTAGCTTTAGACTAAGACGGCTTTACCAGTGTTTTTTTATGTATTTGTTCACGAGACACACTGCACTTAATGTGAATAATTGTGATCGTTTATATTTTAGCTTTAAAGTTCAGTTCTTCAGATTGCGCGTACAATATAACGACTTCATTTTGTTAATAGCTAAATAAATCTATTTTTGATATAAACTTGGCTATTTCTGAGTCTGAAGTTACAATATATACTGGATTATTTCAAACCAGCTGATCCCAAGCAGAGGATCTGCGCTCCGCTATACTCACACCATGTATTTGCGGCCAAACTCGCGCTTTCAAGCTCCTGACGCTTCAGCTCGGAAAAAAGATAGCGCGGATCAACTATCTTCAGGAAAGAAGTTGAGCCAGGACGGCGATTCAGAGCTCCAAGAAAATTCGCCAAGACACAAAAGGAACTAAGCGGTGTGCGTATGACGGAAAAGAACCCATTATATATACAATATTCTTAGTATAACTTCTAGGCCTATGTCGAGTTAACTTAACGGCATGTGTAGAGGTGAGATTTACTGGATTTCGCCGTGGTATTAGGTATGAAAAACGATTGACACTTAAGTGCTTTATATTAACTAGTACAATACTACACTACTCAGCTTCTCAACCTATCATGCCTGATTCCACATATATATCAGAAGTACTCCATTGTGAGAAACCGCAGAGCTGGTGGCACAATGAAAGCAAGGCTAATTAATAATAAAATAAATTAAATAGAACAACAACTAAATTAAAATCCTAAATTAAATCATAGCATCATTAAACACGCTAGCTGCAGGATGATACAAAAACAAGAAGAAGATAGTGAACAGAAGTAATCATAGTCTTTAAGTACTCCAACAGGCTGCTCGCTATTGGTCGATAGGTGACATCATAAAGAGGGCGGATCAGATATGCATGCAATTAGAACTCGAGATATTGCCAGATGCCGCGATGATGCCACACAATATTCACAAAAGAAAGTCCCGTGATGTTCGCCTCAATTTGTGAATTAACACGATTTGAACTATTTTGACGTCAATCTGAAAGCTCTCTGGCTCGCCGAAGTCCATCTGCTTCATTTCTAACTAGTCTCTTTTGAATAATTTCATCCTAAGTTTCAATAAGAAAAATTGTGAAGTCTGAGTCTTGAGCTCCTTTTTTCCGAAAAGAAGTTGTTTTTCACCCAACGAACATAGTAGCAGGCTATGTCTATGAAGTTAAGCCTAACATAGAGGAGGCTACCGGTTTTATTTTGTAAACAAACCGATCGTTGCCATCGGCAAAAGAGAAATTAACCTATTTTTTGTGCCACGTACATTGACATTTTAAATATATAGATTTGAATTGGCGTGCCGCATTTTAGATGTATCTCGTGGATATAAATTTACCCCATTTGAAAATAAATTTTTATTAGATGAACTTTATATTAAATTTTTATGATGTAAGGCCAAGTGTTACGTTATATATTTCTTACAGGTCCCAGGTTTTAAATAAAAGAGAAAAATATGTGCTAGTGAATTTATTTATTTTCACCTTATCTTTAATCTACAGAAAATAAAAAAAAGCACATAGTGAATGAGGACACCGTATCAGATTATTTTTTCTTTAGAATATGCCACATTCTGTCAACCAATATGCGATGAAAGTAGAGAAAGAAACTAACATAAAGTGATCCATTATGCTCCGTCCGCACCTGTTCATGAAGCTAAAGCGCTTTAAGATAGATGGATTGTTTCATCGTAAAGGAATGTAAAAATGCCCACGATGAAAGTTTTTTAAATGCTTTGAATTTTTGCAATAAATTTATTTGAATTTCAACGATACGAAATAACGGCAGTTAAAAATGGATTTTGTGTGGCATATTAAAAAATGAATGTATATGTAGAGTTTATTTTCCCAAAACTAAAGATTAAAAATCCATGAATAGAAAAGAACTATAATATTCAGAATTTCTTTTCAAACATTCTTTTTAAAATCTGGTACTGCTGTTTCTTATTTTATTTTTTAATTCTTGAATCCGTCATTATTTTAAAGAACATAAGCATCTTCTATCTAGAAAGTGTTGGCAGAAGAAGAAACGTGGAATGCAAATAAATGACCTGCAGTATATAAAATCTGTATCATTTTATGTTGCAGTGTGATCGCATGCTTGAATTGGATTCCTGTATATATGTTCTACATATCATTTCTTTATGGAATATAGTGAGATGTTATATTTTATATAATAAATTATTATATTTTTCCTAAAAGCTGTTCTGGACTTTTCTTCTTGCCCACACAGACCCTATGCTTACAGCAAGGAAACATTGAGATCGATTCTGCGCATGTGCGTCACAAAATGCTTTTAATTTTTAGCTCTTCTATTAAACAAATAATATTGGCACCTGCTGGAAAACAGCAAATAGTTGAGCAATTACTGGAAATATTTTAATAGATCTCGAGCGACTAGGCAAAAATAAATATTTTATTTTTTATAGACTTACCTATCTGTAATTATTTTATCTGCCGTTCTTTTGATGCCAACCATTTGTATTATTCCAGTTCTCATTCTGTGAGATCATCATGCTATGTTTTTCAAGTAGATTCGCTACTATTTCTCTACTACTATTAACATGGAAACCCATTTTAAGATTAAATAGAAAAAGGACTACCTTATATACTATTTCTGTTACCCATCGAGGGAGGGGGCAACGTGGGTTCACGGATGAGAAGCTGTCGTATAAGTAAGCAGGTTCTCGCCTCCCCTAATGTCACATTAATGGTAGTGTGGCTCTTAGGACCCACCTCCGATGTCAGGTCGTACCCCGGATAAACGGGGGGGTTGTTGTATGAGCCGCTCGTAATGGGGGCTATTATGAAGGAACCACAGTGCCTGACTATGTTTCGCGGCGGCTGGTCATTCAACGTAACACCGTACGGGGTGATGATCCTTTGTGCATATTGTTTCTGTTGTCAATATCCCTTTTTCTCGATTAATACAAAACTTACAGCTCTAAATACAGCAGGTCATTAACAATTGCTCCACTGCATGCACATGGCGTGGTTGCAACCCCCTACTACCCGTCATTCCATCGTTTGACCCATCCGTTTAGACAGGCCATCCTCGCAACGCAAATGAATCCACTACCAGTCACTCCGACCTCGCCGCCTCCGATTTCTTCAGTGAACCACGCACCCCAAACCCCACACACACATACGCATCTACTCCAGCCGATGTTCATTTATGGCCCGAGAGTCCAAATGGAGCGATGGATATCCGGACTGGTTGGATACCCAACCTTCCTCTCCAATTTTCATCGATTTTTCAAATTAACGACCGGTTTTGGAGCGGAGCGGTCGAAGTTTCATGACGTGGAGCGATCGTGTATATTCAGCCTACATCGGAACATTCACCACTAGGCCACTCCACTTTTTTTTAAACACAGGATGTGAAACCGCTTCGTCAATGTAAAAAGCCGACGAAAAATGGTGTTGACCGAGGAAAAAGTTGGAATTCCATCCGATTTGGATTTTCATTCAGCCCACTAGGCCATAAGACTGAAATCGATAGTTGGTTAGGGAGACGAGCCTCTCTCACAAAAGCGAAAACCATAAAATGGAGGAAGGGGAGGGTGGGTGGGAGTCTGTCTGGGGAAATCAGAGTGGAGGAACCCGTTTTGAAAGAGGGGAGAGCAGTTCCTAGGGAAGCTGGTTGCCCGTAGGTGCGGTGGGCACAGTTCAACCTGTGAATAACCTATCAAATTTTATGGGCTGAAAATGGAAACGTTCTGCTAAGAAGACCTCCAAATGGATTGGAACATCCTTATGGTGAATTTCCAGCTTTAAGTATTAGTAGATAGGATTATTTATCGACTTCTGGGATAGAATACTCATTTTACTATAAAAAACAATGTTTGTTTAGCATTTAAGTTAAGAGAAAAATTAAAATAACTCCAACAATGTTAGCGGCTTTATCAATATAGCTATATTATCCTATATATTATTTCTGTTGTCAACATCTCTCAATCTCAATTAATACAAAGCCTACAACGATGAAGAAGATCTCGGCGGATAGGATTTTTTACAGTCTTCTCACAGCATACTCAGTTTACTTTGAAATACATGTTTATTGAAAATTTAAGTTAAAAGAAAAATGAAGACATCATAGACATTTGGTGAGTCGACAATCTAGCGATCAAAGAGTCTAAGGATACGAGCGCGCCTCGCCAAGGCGCGTTTTCTCAAAGCCAAAGAACCAAGAGAGCTTTCGTTTGCTTGAATTGAACATGGTAGCTATGCAGTCCGTGCTGTCCAGCTGCAGCTTTTTAAAATCGGTATTAATGACAAAATATGCTAAATTCTATGGAAAATCAAATATTTCATAGACACCATGGATGCGCAGCTTCCTCACACCTTTTTTTCCAACTGTTACGAACCTGCAATGTAACTTCCCAGCAATTTTAGTTTTATGGTTGGAAAGAGACATTTACAGAGATTCTTACAAACTCTCCGGGAGGTCAAGCCAATGACCCCCGACCTGAGAGACTTTGGCAACAAAATAACGATCCTCTATAATACTAGAATTATCGTTCTGTCTCTATTAGGAAGAGAGATACAGAGAATGTATTAGATGATTCTATGTTTCGTCACATCCTGTCTTTTAAGGTATAAAAACCCGGAGGTGCTGAGACCAATGAACGTCTTTGGAATGTGTTAGAAGGTCTTTGAAATCTCTTTGGAGATATGTTTGAACGCAATCAATAGCTTTGAAATCTTGTTCTCATTGCGAGTTCGTCAGCTGTTAGATGCTGAGCGCTATTATTATTGCTGTTTCTGCTATTTATAGTGTTTTGCAGTCTGCTTGTATTGCTAATTTGTGCAAGTGCTGTTTTTCCTGTTACCTGCGCTTCATGTTTACCGAAATATTCCGAATAAAGAGTCATTCTTCATTTTCCTCTTTGTTGAACTGTTTTTACCGTGCACCCACTGGCCGATTTTCGTAACACTATTTTACAAAGCTAACCTACATAACCTAAGTAAATCAGATAACTTACGTAGCCTTTTCCAAAGTATCTAAATATAATAATATTTTTGTATCAATTACCGAAAATGACAAACAAAAAAATTCAAGATGATTGCATTCCGACGTGAAATTTTGCATATAAAAAAATATAAATCGTAAATACGTTTATATCCATAAACTGTCTTTGCTATTTTGTGCGTCACGTGTTTTGTCCTGAGTTCGTTAATTACTTCTCTGAATATTTAATTGCAACAGCCCAGCAAAAGAGAAAATTATTTTTTGGGGAGGGGGAGAGGTTAAATATGCGAAAGTTTCGCAAGAATTTACTGGTTTCTTCTTATTTTTATTGCAAAAAACGTGTTGTTTATTTAGAGTCTTGACTCGTGAATCCATAAAATAATGGTAGCAAATGCATATGCAGTTGCTGACATATTTATGAAGGCAATATAAGTTAAAATCCACGGTATTAGTAGAACACAACCTAGACTCGCTTATTCTTTAAGTATTTTTTTTCTATCAATCTCTGGATCTTTAATTTTTTTTGTTCGCAAACGAAACTGTTTAAGTTTTTGCTATTGCTTGGAAAAATGAGATTATTTTGATAATGAGGTTTATGACGTCCACAAAGGCAAAAAAGAGAATGCAAAAATATCAATAAGCGTTTCCAACGTGGCTTATAATAATAGTTTTTGAAATACTTCAATGAAAACTAAAATAAACGAGAGAAAATGGAATTCAACATATTATCCATCTAAGAAAGGTTTCAACTGCATCTCGATATTTATGTCCTTACACCACGTGCGTTCAGATGCACTTTTCATAACGGAAGAACATCTACGAAATTGCGTGGTCCGGCCCCAATAGCTCCCGCGTTGCTTCAAAACAGGACGTTAATGTAGCAAATCAGATCAAGCGGAAATATAACCGGACAAGGGCGAAAGAAGGTTTCGTGATGATGTTCTGATATTGGTCGAAAAATGGATGGCTAAAAAAGACACATTATAATTTCGTATTTTGGTTAGTGATTAACTAATAAGTGATTTCACATTATGATGGATTTTGAAAATTATTAGACCACTTGATAAACAAGCAATTTGAGTTAATAGTTACGGTTAGTTAGTTAGCTAATAGCTTAAGTTAGGGGTTAATAGTTTAACCCTTGCTAAGGCCGTAAGAAGTATACTTACCACCAAATCCGTCGATTTTTAAATGCCCATGTTAAGCTATTTTACCACCTCTTACAAGAGCTGCTGTCTGTTAATAACTTCAGAAACTACAAAAAAATAACAAATACTTTGACAACATAATGTGGTTTTAACAATCAAATTAATTACAGTAAAACCTCGATTAACCGTCGCAGCCAGGACCACAGTTGTGACGGATAACCGAATAGACGGATAACAGAAATCTCTTAATGCATAATATATACACGTGATTTCACTGATGGCTTGGGACAAAAACGAAATTTAAAATCCTTTAAAAGTGAATATCACATACATATTGTTTAATTTTACAAAGCGATCGATATAAACTTCAATACAAGAGTAGTATTGCACAGAAATGTATTGTAATGCTATAAACCCTAGGTTTTTAAACGATGACGGATAACAGAAACTGACGGTTAAAGGAGTGACGGTTAATCAACGTTTTACTGTGCTACTATTTTTTCTTTCTCGTATACGAAATATACAAAGAGAAAGTATTGTAATCGTCAAAAAATTCGAACCCAAGATTTTGACGAATCTCCACGTTTTAGACCTTCCTGAGTCCGAAAAACACAATTTTGGAATTATGTTTGTCTGTGAACAAGATAACTCGAAAACTATTAGAGCTACGGGGACGAAATTTGGTATGTGATCTTTACACACAATTTGTAGGTTTCTATCAAATTTTGGACAAAATCCGTCCAAGGGAAGTCTGTCTGTCTGTCTAACCGCGTTCATGTGAACACTATAACTCGAAAACTTGAATAGCTAGATGGATAAAATTTGGTACACAGTTTTATCACCATGAATATAGGTCCGTATCAAATAGGTCCGTAATCCGTCGAAGGGTTGATTGTCTGTCGGTATGTATAATCTCATATTTTTAATCGCAATAACTTCTTAACAAAATTACTTAGATAAATGAAATTTGGTATGTGGACTTTTTACCTTAATTGTAAATCTGTGCTTAATTTTCGTTTCAATCGGTTGAAAAAAAGGCGTTCAAACTGCATATTCGATTTCTTCATCATTCTAAGACGCAAAAAAAAGCTCGACCGATTCGCGCGTTTTTCCCCACCTGTGTTAGGAAATGAATGGAGCTTGTTACTGGCGCTTCGTGTATTTTTCCCCACCCGTGTTAGGCCGGATACGAGAAAATTTTGGGGAGATCACTCTCGCTGGTTTAAGATAGTTATGTTCCAACACCTAACACTGAAAAGAATGTTGGCATAACTTCTCGCTAAATTTTTCCGAGGAATTTCAATTTCTTATCCCAAACAATAATAAACTGTTCCGATTTCTTAATTAACTAATCATGTTAATTGACAATTCAAATTAATTTTATCCAATAAGGTAAATGAATTTATTTTCATAAATCTATCTATATTCCAAAAATATTTTAATATACCATCACTAGAAAAAATAGCCCTTTACAGGGTTAAATAAATGATAAGGTTAAATGAATTTTGATTTAACTTTTATTAAGACAAAATTATTATATCGATTATCAAGGTTAGATTTTCTTCATTTTAAGTGTATTAGATAAGTCTGACGTCTGTAAAACATGCTCCATTCCAAGTTGACGCAGCAGCGTTGATCAAAATATAAGCTACTTAGAATGACATTGGTGTAAGTCAAAATTTTAAATTTGAGTTAACCATGGATTTGGGTTCCTTTTTAATTCCTATGTTTAATGGGATAGTGGCATAAATCAACAGTACAATGATTGACCACTAGGAGCAGCACCAAATTAGCCTACTGACCTGAACTGCTGTTAAGGTGAGAATTACAGTGGTGTAAATCATTTATAGGCAGTTCGCCAGCCTCAACCACCTGACGTATTTCGACAATTTTTATTTCATATGAAAGCTTATAACGTCCAGATATGTCATCAAGGGTCGCCAACACCCACCCCCATTTTCGAACGAATTCGAAAAAACATTTCTCCACCATACATTCTATATGGGGGAAAACCTTTAGACAGTTCGCCAGTCACAACCACGACGGATTTCGACAATTTTTATTTCATATGAAAGCTTATGACGTCTAGATACGTCATGAAGGGTCGTCTGCTGCCCAGCACCCTAAAGTTTCGAGAGATATTGCAAAATAAATGGAATATATTAACGGAAATAACGGAGATTTATTGGCAAAATAGTACCGTGTTTCTGAGCCTCAAAAACTGGACTGATTTTGCCATTTTATTACGTCACTTCTTTGAAATAACTAACGAATCTGAATGTTCCACTTTATTTTTGTAAGTTTAAAATAGTATTTTTTTCATTTGTATACAGTTCTGTTGCATTTCATTCCAATTTAATTTAACGTTAATAGCAGACAATTTTGTTAAAACATCTCTATAATTTGGTTTTAATAACAGACTATTTTATTAAGACATATCTATAAATATTATTATCTTTGTCTTAGTTAATATTTAATTTAAAATCAATAACAAACGATTTTATTTCCTTTCTAAATTTATTTTCATTAGATTAGCAACAAGAAAATTAGTTGTTAAACTTTGACGGAATACAGCGTTGTTAAATGAGAGAATGAAGTTGTTTCTGGAATAAACATCTTAATTTTACGGTGACTTTTTGTTTTCATCAATCCCAACAGTTCCATCAAAATGGCGTGTCAAAAATATTGTAAAATACCTATTGTAGGTGATGCAAACTGTTTATTTAGGGCGATATCATTGTGTATTTATGGATCTGAAGACTTTCAAGCCGAAATTCGTGAGAAAGTTATACAAAACATTACAGTTAGATAAGGTTTATTGAAAGACTTCATAATCTTAAAGGAATCCATTGTCTACAAAGAATATGAAATCTACTATGGTTTTATGGTCTGTTCCACTGATATTCATGCAATATTTAAAACTGAAAAAAGTAGTATCTGAGAGCCTCGAAGCAGCAAGGGGCAGGGACAGTGCTGAGCAAAATGGGTGCTGGCCGCGAACCCGCTAAACTATTCAACATAGAGCTTTCCAAATTTTATTAAAATATTCATTGTTTATCGGAGTATAATATATCTTTTCGGAAAAGTCATAGTTTCAATACTTTTTTATCAATGATTTGAAGTCAAACTACCCGGTTTTACCCCACTTGTGGGGAAAAACCCTGTACACATGTTAACGTTATGGGACATTAGGAAAACTCGATTTTCAGTTGAAAAGTCGGAATCATTTTTATTTTATATGACAATTTAAGAATATGTTTCAAAATTCACATTTAAAAAAAAAGCAGTTGTTTTCACCCTACGCTCCACTGCAGCTTTCGTGGACACAGCTAAGGCAGTTTTTACATTGGCTTAACCCTTCTTTTTTTTATTTAAATTGGAAAACACACCATTAAAATATGACCAATCAACGTCTGATGTGTTCTTCATCGGAGGAATCATCAATACTGACTGTCCCGGTCTTACGCCACTTGGAGTACCCGGTTTTACCCCGAGAACAGAGGTTATAAAAAACGAAATAGAACCGCGCAATTATTGGAAAAAATCCTTATTATTTGATAGGGTATAAATCCTTAGTAAACGTATAATAAGCTGGACTAAATATAGTTTTTATAACTGTAATTATTTTTAAGTAAGGATAGTTTAAAATCAAACGAACATAAGAGAGTTGACGTCTTAAAACAAACAAACCTTTACAAAAGCGGTGAATTCAACAGCTGCAACACGCCACTTTGACTGTTCCCTTTTCTTGACTTATAGAGTGTTATTCAGTATCTGTCCGCTATAAAGAAGAACTAATATTGCCAGAATCAAGGGTACCCGGTTTTATCCCGCTCTCCCCTATTAACGTCTCATTTTGAAGCAACACAAGGGCTATTTTGAGACGGACCTCGTAATTTTGAACCTCGGTCAGATGACAATACCGACACCTGAGCTGTCAGCTCCTCTCCAAACTTCCGCACCACACCAACGGGAGGACGTTTTGCCATTACGCAAGATTTAACGTGCAACAGGTCCCATACACGGCGGATCTTCAGTGGAATCCGGTTTCGAATCTTGAACCCTCCGGCACCGAAGCCGAGTCCTTACTACTAGGCCACCGCGCCATGTTCCAATGGACGAATCGCTTCTGTTAACAATATAACATAATTTTTTCCCCGTTTCATGTAACAAACAAGAGTGATTACAATGAATTTATAACCATTCGCTCGCTTTCTAGTATAAGTCAGTTCCTTCCATTCATTTCGAACCTTTTGATGGACACTGTGGATTTCGAAGTTTTCTATCCCGAAACTCCCACTGTGTCGACTGAAAGGACGCTTTTAGTAACAAGCTCCCCTGCAGTGGACTCGGCCTTTATTGTTATAAGCAGCTTTACAGAAAGTCCCAAAGAGGTCGATTTCATTTCCATCCATCATCCATTTTCTCCGATACTTCCGGAATTCGGTTACGGATTTGGTAAAGACCTAAGATTCTAAACTATCTGATATATTGAAAAATTTTTGGTAAATCTCTAAAAATATTTTAAGAATTTAATTTCTTGGCTTATTTTAATCTAATTAATTACGCTTCTGAATTTGTTATTCTTAAAACTTTGGTGCTAGATTCTGAGTAATTTAACTTAGCGCAATTTTGCTTCATGAACAATTTCTTGAAATATGTAAGACGTACAGTACTAATAATATATGCTACTAGGCATAAATCTCTTCTCTGTTTTATTAGGTGATGTTAAAAATCGGGAGTGTCCTCACCTCGCCTTTCATGCCCCGGGAGGGGCACCGCGAGCACGTGGGTGAGAAGCCGCCGGATCCTGGGGGTTGAGTTCCATCCACTCCGATGACGGGACATACCTCCTTTGGAGAAGTTAGGCCGTGGAAGGTGATGGCTACTAGTACTCCGACCTTAGTTCCGACTGCTATCGTGGCGACCGTCATTTCAGTGTCCCTGGATGCTTAGGCAGGACGGGGGTAACTCCGTTGTGGTCCCCTAGCTTTTCTCTTACACGTTGCAAAGTGGTCAAAAATAGGTTTGTTTAAATCTTATGCAACCAAACTTTCTTTTTAATTTCATAATTTAAATATCTATTCAACGACACCAGTTTGATCGCAGAGATATTTTTTCTCTGACTTCTACAATTAAAAAAAATATATACTTTTAGTTCTCTCGCGTTATCTTCAACAAAAATAAATCTATTTAATATTTTCAATGGACGCGGTAACACCGCTCATGTGAAAAAATGAAATAACTAAAAATGTAGGTAACAGTGCCCGCGGACATGAGTAGGAATGCACAAAAAATAAATATAATGCTTAAAAATATTATGTAGCTGATCAACGTGAATGGCTCTTATTTATTCCGTGATCTTTCCTGCTTTCTCTTCTTTTACAAATATAGTTTTTGCAAAAATAGTTTGATTGATTGCAATTGATATACTTAGCTCCATACATTTTACTGTGCTTGCCAAACCTTTAAGAAACCAAAGTTTATTTCAAAATGTATTTTCAAAATTTAACTATATGAACAAGTTCTCTTTGTACAAATTTTATAGAATTTTTAACAAGTTCTCTGATGAGCTTAAAGTTTTTGATATGCCAATTGGTGTTTTTAAATTGAATTGTTTACAACTTTTAAATTCCTGATGTTTTTCCTTCTGCCTTGTACACTCGTTATTTCTAAATTTACCATGCGTTTTAATTTTTCCGTGTTTTATTGCATTCATTTTTGTAATTCTGCATCGGTTTTTTTCAATGTTTTTATAAGCGATTGTGTTCAATCGTTGCTCTCTATGATTGGATTTTTGTCTTTTTAATGTGTGTTTTCTTCCTTAAATAAATAAACAAAAACATAGAGTATATAGAATTTTTAACAGGTTATCTGGGGAACTTGATATTTTTAATATGACTCTTCGTGTTTTTAACATTGAATGTTTACAATGGCCCTAACTGATCCCATGCGTACTCCCAGTGGTACGCGTACCACAGGTTGGGAACCTCTGACCTAAGGATATATCAGACGGCAGCGTTGTGTGAGCGCTTTCCGTTTACCAAGGGCAATTCCACTCGCCAAAAGTTTGTAGCACGTGACGCATTGAGACAACCGGTCAGACAGGATGCCGATAATCGTGGACTGTATTCAATCGGCTTAAAATATACACGACAGTGACGGAAAACTGTCAGCACCGAAAAATCAAACCAACTGGGTGTCACTTTGACGGTGACGTGGTTCGCTTTCCAAGATGACCGAAATGTTGTCTGACAGGTTATTTCAATGCGTCACGTGCTACAAACTTTTGGTGAGTGGAATTGCCCTTGGTAAACGGAAAGTGCTCACACAACGCTGTCGTCTGATACAGCCTTTACAGAATTGTCTCCGTAAGCTGTGCATATCTTTTTTGCGGCTTGAAAAGCATTCTTGCCTTTACGACAGTAGAAAAGGAATTAAGTGCCGAAAAT